>CAIGQV010016663.1:1593041-1607440 GCA_903798115.1 Danio jaintianensis | reverse complement strand
TGTTTTACTTTACAATAAAATACTATAATTTACAGTGTTAATACACCACCACTTTTTGCCAGAATTTTAGTCAAAAATACAGTAAAAACCATACCATAATTGTTGAAATTTTACAGTAAACTACCGTATTTCAGTAATTTATAGTGTTAATACACTGAATATGTTTTACTTTTGAAGTACTGGTTGCTGGAATTGTACTGTCAAAAATACAATAGAAACAGTAAAATTAATTTTATAATTTTACAATAAACTACTGTATTTCAGTAATTTATAGTGTTAATACATCGTAGTGTAGCCGGACAGTAAAGTATACTTTATGTTTTACTTTTTGTGGTACTGTTTGCCGTGATTTTACTGTCAAAAATACAGTAGAAACTGTAAAATAAATGTCTAAATTTTACAGTAAACTATTGTATTTCATTAATTTATAGTATTAATACATCATAGTGCAGCCGTACAGTAAAGTATGCTTAAAATATGTTTTACTTCATCCAGTTCACCTATAGCGCATGTGTTTGGACTTGTGGGGAAAACCGGAGCACCCGGAGGAAACCCACGCCAACACGGGGAGAACATGCAAACTCCACACAGAAATGCCAACTGACCCAGCCGGGACTCGAACCAGCGACCTTCTTGCTGTGAGGCGACAGTGCTAACCACTGAGCCACCATGCCGCCCTTTTAAGTACATTTATTGAAAAAATATCACTGCTTTTGTAATGATTTATAAAACCCCTGATGCATGTCAAGCTTTTAGGCTGTGCAGATCATAATAATGACTAATCTCAATAATATCTACTGAAGCAGAGACTGTGGAGTTTTGGCTGCGGAAATGCATGTGTTGCTATGGTAATCCCTGTCGCATGCCTCATGTGGTTTGCTCCGTTGTGTTTCTTTCCTTAATCAAGCATTTCATAGCTGAATGAGTAATGAGGGATTTCAGGAATATGAAACATGGATGAGATCCGTATGCAATAATAATAGAGTTTGAAAACCTGTGGGCACTGTGTTGGACATGATTCATCTCCTGAAGTCATCCCACAGGTTAAGTGTAAAACAATGCTTTTATATCTTCTATATTCATATCACCTCAATCACTAGCCATGTTTCCATCCAAAGATGTGAATCAAATTTATGCATTACATAAAATATTTGCGAATAAAGTGGCGTTTCCATCCAACGAGTCCAAGAGAACAAAATCGTCACTCCCTGGTAAACTGGTGCCAAATATCAAAAGAAAAATGGAAGTTGCTGCGTTAGGAGAAGGCCTTTATTCGTATAAAATAACTTACTTGCAGTGTTGGGTAAGTTACTTTTAAAAAGTAATCGATTACAAATTACTAATTACTACTGGAAAATTGCAATCTGATTACATTACTAATTAACTCATGTAAAAAGTAATCAGATTACTAAATACTTTACTTTGAAGTTACTTTTAAAACATATAATTCATTCATTCGTTCATTTTCTTTTCAGCTTAGTCCCTTTATTAATCAGGGGTCGCCACAGCGGAATGAACCGCCAACTTATCCAGCATTTGTTTTACGCAGTGGATGCCCTTCCAGCTGCAACCCATCACTGAGAAACACCCATACACTCTCATTCACACACATACACTACGGACAATTTAGCTTACCCAATTCCCCTATAGCGCATGTGTTTGGACTTGTGGGAAACTGGAGCACCCGGAGGAAACCCACGCCAACACGGGGAGAACATGCAAACTCCACACAGAAATGCCAACTGACCCAGCCGAGGCTCGAACCAGCGACCTTCTTGCTGTGAGGCGATCGTGCTACTCACTGCGCCACCGTGACGCCCCACATATAATTTATACCTATAAAAAATTCTAAACAAACTGCAGCTCTTTCAGTGATTTAATATTCACTGAGAAACATAACAATGGGTTGATCACAGCAGCTCGACATATTCAAAAGACTTAGAGTTCACCCAAAACTTAAAACTCTCATCATTCACTTGTTCCAAACCTGTTTGTCTTTGTTTTTCTTTTCTTTTTTTTGAACACAAAAGAAGACATGAAGAAAACGGGATACTTGTAACCGTTGACATCCATAGTATGAAAAAGCACTGCAGTGTTTGAGTGTTCTGTGTTTGTCTGAGGTAATTAGTCAACCGAAATGTGTATATTCCATACAAAGCATCAAGCTGACCGGTCAGTTCTTGTCGCGTGACTTGTGGATTTCAAGTGGTGCGCCTGGAAAAGGCGAGCATGGCAATATGCGCTCTAAATATGTGTGGGCAAGTCGCACGCCTCCATTGGAAATAACGAACTTGTGCACGCAAAAGATGCGATATGTGAACGGCCCCATAAGAAGCTACGCTTCTCTTCACATTCAGAAGATACCTCCACTCCCGATCCTACACAAAAATACAATATAGCCTGTTTAGGCTGAGTTGGGCCACTGTGTTCTTGGGCGCCGGTGTCCTCCTTGGTGACGAGTATTGTCCTAGAATGCTTTCTGTTCAAATGCTTGAACAAGTTGCTGGTCGAGTTAAAAGCAGTGGAAAGTTCTTTATAGACTGGACATAGATGCATTTTACAGAGATATTTTTGTTTTTACGCTCAATGAAATCAAAGTATTGTCTGTATTTCCACTTGAAGAAGCAGCCGCTCTCGACAGCAGCCATTTCAGCTCGCGTTCTCCAGAGGTTTAAAGGCACATGCTTATTAACTGACGTTGCAGCAGAAAACGAGATTTAAAAGAAGCATTTTTTCTTTTAAAAACTACATTTGTAACGTATGTAACGCAATTACACTGACTTTAGTAACTGTAATCAAATTACACTAATTTAAAATGTAATTAGTTACATTACTGCGTTCCCCCAAAATGTAATTAGAATACAGTAACGCATTACTGTGGAACGCCTTACACCCAACTCTGCTTGCGTCTTAGAACACGTAGATGAAACGCAATGTGCGCAGTCACGTCATCTTGCTTTTGAAGGCGGGAGATCATCACCGCTTGCACTTCTTGGAAGATTTGTGCTTTTCACTGTTGTTTTCCATCATATATAACATTTAAAAAAAATGTTCGGACCTCATCGTCCACCCAAACATACCTGTCAATTTCCGCCATTTTTGTTATCACATGATCTGTTAAAGTAAAATCACATGACTTTTTTGATGCGCATGCTGGAATTTATTTGGTAAATGCATTTGTATCATTAGTTTATGCGCATTTTTTCTTATCGGATTAAAGGTTTATCCTACTCAGTTGTCAAAGTTTGTCACTTTGAAAATTTCTGTGCATCTTGGCATTTCCATCCAGGGTTTTTATGCGATATTCCAAAATGAGATCTATAAGAAAAAAGAGCTATATTTCCATCCAAATATGCAAATTAGATTTATGTGCAAAGCTGTAATATCGCATAACACATTTGTAAATAAAGCAGCGTTTTCTGGTTAAACTGGCACCAAATATCAAAAATAAAATGTAGTTTATAGCGCGTTGGGATTTGCCACTGTGGTGTTTTTTCTCCTCTAATAAATGAGTTGTGCCTCAGAAGTCGAAGACGAAACATAATGAACGCGGTGAATGCGGTGGCTTTTGGAGGCGTGAGACGCTCTTTGGGAGCGCAGACAGATGCTCAAGACAGTTCTGGAGGGAATAATATTAGAAGAATAATAATACTGAAGCACTGTGATGACGGACTGACGGCTGAGGCCTTTTAGAAATGAGCACAACAACATTTCAGATGATTTACAATGTGCTGGAATCACTGCTTGGTCCATTAATGCGTCCCTGAAACACACATTTATCATCACATAATCCAAAACTTTATCCTACTCAGTTGTGCGCATATATTATTTTCCATATATTACGATTTCCGTTTCCCAGTGATGGGTTGCAGCTGGAAGGGCATCCGCTGCGTAACACATATGCTGGATAAGTTGGCTGTTCATTCCGTGTGGCGACCCCAGATTAATAAAGGGACTAAGCCGAAAAGAAAATGAATGAATGAATGAATATTACGATTTCCATTAAGCATTTTTTTTATGCAATCCTACAAAATGCGTGTAAAAATAGGTGGGTGTAAACATAGCCGATGACGTCCTCTTAGGACAGTAAACCCGAGCTCTATGTTAACTGCAGGAACTCACTGGACGAGTGCTGGATTTCATTAAAACAGAGGGCATCATGGTGAGACAGTAGATTAAACTGAGCTCGGTACAAGCAGCCGTCTGCCCCGCAGGTCAGTAATGTCATATATAGCAGCTGCATGTGCTTTTGCAGCCTCTGGCCAGACGCTCGGACGGATGTGATAACCATGGAAACCAGAGCTGAATATCGCCTACGTCCCCCATCCCCACAGAGAAAGACACCATGCTTTCAGAGGAGGGCAAAGTGTGAGACGAAGATAAGTGGCTTCATTACAGAGATTGGTGTAAAGCTAATGCGGAGCTTCACTTCTTAAAGTCCACATGAACCGGAAGCTGTGACCGAGAAATGGAATATTAAATGAGAGAACAGTGGGTGTGGCTTGTTTTTTCTACTGCAAGCTGATTGGAAGTAGTAAAGTAGGTGTTTCATTCAGAAAAGATGGGGAAAAGGGTTTTGGGGAGAGTTATTACAACCTAACAGACTCCTCCTCCTTACCGTTTCTGTTTGTTGTCAAAACTGACAGCTGGAGGGGCGTGGTTAAGTATGTTAGCCCCGCCCAATACCTCAGACAGACCTAATCTGAGAATTTAACTGAAAATAAAAAAGCGGAAGTGCATTTTCAGATTTCAATTTTAGATTACAAGGGCAAACTATTGTTTTTTTCCTAATGACATGCACAGATGAATTGTTTAGCACAAAACGAGCAACGTGAGCTGACAAAATCAATATGCTTAGTTTTGATTTCATTTGTACTTTAAGATAATGTGAAAACTCAATGATATAGCGGTCTGGGTTCATCAGAATGGTTTAATTGTCATTGCTAGGTCTTCTCTATAGGGCTGCTTGATTATGGGAACAAATCATAATCACGATTAGGGATGCACAATATATCGCAAAATTATCATTATTGCAATAATAGTACATGCAATATACGTATCGCAGACATGTGCGATTAAATTACATTTATTTTATACATTGGTTGTTTATAGAAATTTGACAAATCAGGGCGCTTACTAGCTAACATTTCTAAACTATCTATTCTAAGTTCTAAATTTACTATCTATACATTTCTTACTCTCTATACTATATGTACATTTAAAAATAAAATCAGAATCACGATTAGGGATGCACAATATATCGCAAAGTTATCATTATAGTTTATCGCGATAAAAGTACATGCAATATACGTATTGCAGACGTGTGATAAGTTACATATATTTTATGCATTGGTTGTTTATTGAAATTTGATCAATCTGATGAGGACTTAGTATCTTTAGCCCCGCCCCTTCAGTTGTTGCTGTTCTGCTATTGGCTGGAGCGGCCCAAAGCTGAATCCAGAGCTGAAAATAAACACTAATGGGCGGAGTCGAGACGAGAGAGCAAAATGACAACAGCCAATCAGAGAATATCTGCGGAGGTTTTCACTCCTTCATAGTGCTTTAAAGACTAAACATTTGCACCTCAACATCTAAATTAGGTCTAAAAAATAATATTTTGTCTGTTTATTTTAAGATCACTACATAAATAAATGATTTTAAAGCATAACTAATAATAAAAATAGCATTTTTCTAGGGAAAACGTTACATCTTAAGAAATATCGTTATCGCAGTACTCAACAACAGTATCGCATATTTTTCCATTATCGTGCAGCCCTAATCATGATTATTTGGATCAATATTGTAAACAAGATTATTTAAAAGGATAATCAGTGGGTAGCGCTGTCACCTCACAGCAAGAAGGTCGCTAGTTCAAGCCTCGGCTTGGTTAGTTGGCATTTCTGTGTGGAGTTTGCATGTTCTCGTGGGTTTCCTCCGGGTGCTCCGGTTTCCCCCACAAATCTGCGTAAAACGTGCTGGATAAGTTGCCGGTTCATTCTGCTGTGGCGACCCCTAATAAATAAGGGACTAAGCCGAAGGAAAATGAATGAATGAATGATCTTAACCCATTTGGATTTGTTTGATTTTGTTAACTAGAAACTTGCTCTGCAACCAGGAGTTTGTTAAACTCGTTTTGTGCAACTGGCCTGTCTGGGATGTTCTGTTTGGTTTCTAGTAGTTTATAAGGTTTCAGGTTGATTGTTATACCCTTCTGGTTGGATGTTAGGGTGTTTCTAGGTAGTTTATTGGGTGTTTATTTGATTGCTACACTGCAACAAATGCTTTTCTTACAAGACTATTTTTTTAGCTTGTCAAAATCTGCTTCTTGATTTAAGAATTTTTTGATATTTAGACAAGAAACAAACTCTAAGTAATAAAAGCAATTTTATTGCAGTGTATATTTAGAAGTTGCTGTCCAGATGTCACTGTGCTCCAAGCGCTGCCTTTGCATTTCATTATTCCTGTTTTTAGGGCATTTCTCAATGGTTGCCAGGTGGGTGGTTGCTTAGGTGTTGCTATGTAATTACCAAGCAGAGTTCATTTTAACATCATGCTGTGTGTTTGCATAGGGTATACTGGCGGTTTGCCAGGGATATTTATAAGGTGTATATTGTACTGCATGCATGTTTTGGGTTTTTGTTAAAGGGGACCTATTATGCCCCTTTTTACAAGATGTCTCTGATGTCCCTAGAGTGTGTAGTGAAGTTTCAGCTCAAAATACCACACAAATAATATTTCATAACTCTTTGAAATGGCTTTGATCCAAAATGTGCCGTTTTGGTGACTGTGGCATTAAATGCAAATGAGATTGTGCTCTTTTAAAAAGAGGGTGGAGCTACAAATGCCTGTGTGTCAGCATAGTGGCAGATTCAACACAGGACTAACGTTATCTGTGTGAAACACTAAGTGGATACAGAGGTAGGAAGTTTCTGCTGTGCAGTGTCTGATGTGTGTTTTTCACAACCCAGGGCAAGGTCATTGGAAATATGTACACAGGGCTACGTTTTTGCGAAACATGAAATACTCGCTCAAGTGATGTTTCCTTGCAACTTGTGGTGACAAATCCACTAGAGGTCACTGTCTACATTTTTTGCGAATCTCAAATAAGTTACTGGGCTGTGTTTTCTTTTAAATGATGTTTTATAAACAAATTTCGAGAGGATCACGTGCTTATGATTGACCACGGCTGATCTCGCATTAATAATCACATGACCAAGCAATCAGATGAATTCAAACACACATAAATAGTCTGCTCTCCTTACCTTAGTCGATTTTGAAGAATCAGCACATCCACTCCGACTCCTTCCCCTCTTTTCTAGCTAAATAAGAGGGGAGTTCTCGAGATCTACCTGAGCTCAGACTGTCCTCTCTCCCGACTAAACAGGAGGGAGCCCCGAGCTCGAGGATCCTCCGAGCTCAGGGCTCTCTCACGAGACAGCATGCCAAGCGCCTTTATCTTATCAAGCATCAGCTAAGTGTGAACTCGTCAATCTTGTACGCGTCTGTGAAAAGCCAGGGCTTGTTGTTCATATATCACCTTGCGATAGGGCTACTCGATTATGGGAAAAATCATAATTACGACCTCTGAAATAGAGACTAAGTCGAAAGAAAATGAATGAATGAATATAGTTTTCATTAGGTTGATAGTACACTTATACATTTCATGATTCTAAATACTGGAGCAGTATTTAGTCAGTTAATTCAGTCAACTAACAAAAACGTTCTCACAATTATGGATAGGAAAAAATACAACACACTGTTCTTTAAGCATCTTCACTGTAAGACTTACAGATATGATGCAATACCAGTTTTATCTCGATTAATGTTTTTTCTATAATCGTTGGAGGGCAAAATTGAAATCGAATTTTGATTATTGCACGGTCCTACCTTGTGATCAACTGACCTAAACTCTTCCCTAAACCCAACCGATAGTGTTCTCAAAAGCAAAACTGAAAAGAAAATAACATCATAAACACATAGTTTTACCACAATTTTACATTTTTGTGGAAAAGTGCTTCACTTAACTTGAACCTAGGCGAATTTTGTCACAAGAACAACATCATACAAGGTGAGCTACCGAGCAAACTGACCAACGCAGAAAAGTCTACCATTTGGAGATAAGCAGGTGAGGAAAACGTGCTCAGTTACAAATAATAAAAGCTTTTAAGTCGTTTTGTAATATGTATTCGGTGCTGTTCAAAGAACTGCGCAAAAATAAAAATCACAATAATTTTCCCCGTAAGTATCAATAACTGAAGCCCTATTCAAACAGGACTAGATTTCCAAAAGGATAATTGCGTTACCGCATAAAAAACATATGCCAGAGTAATTGGCGGTTCATTCTGCTGTGGCAACCCCTGATAAATCAGGGACTAAAGCCAAAGGATAGTAAGTGAGTGAGGTCACCTCACACTTCAGTTTCTCATAAGGGGAGGAGCTACTCTATGCCCCGCCCTCTCTTCATGTTTCAGTTGAGATTACGTCAAACATTGAATAAAAATGCACATTTCAAAGCGCTTCATGGGAACTTGAACAATTTACGTGATTTGGCTCTTCTTGTTGATAAATTTTTTTATTTTTTATTTGTAGCATAGCAAACACATCTACATCCAGTACTGGTTGATACTGATACTGAATACTGGCGCACTACGGATTGTACGGTAGTTTTGACTACCACACAAACTGCTGTCTGTGATTGCAGATAATTTCCAAAATGTGTTTTCGTGTGTGATTTGGTGAACGCGAACGAGGCCGTTGTTGCGTGAAACGTCGGAGGAAACTAGCGTCGAATGCTGGCGCAACGACGTTAATCGAACTATGTACTATAAGATGTAAAACAGGAACATGAAAGGAACATTCAAAAAGCAACTCATGTAAACACCTTAATCAAATTATTGTCTTATTCGGATTAAGGCAAATAATGAAATGACTGATGTCCATGTAAACGTAGTCAGTGTTGTCTTTTCACCATATTTGGCTTCTATTCAGATCACATGATTTGAGAGGTTAAAGTCAACATGCTAGTATGGTAACAGAGAGGCTTGGTTTTTGCAAACAGCAACATTAATGAAACCCTTGACTGATTTGTGGGTGAGAAAGCTGTGAGAGTGTGAAGAGCTGACTCCTGCCACCCCAAACTAATTCGTGTTGACGCCAGTAGCAGGTGTCAACATGAAAGTGACTAATCTCTCTTTACTACTCCAGCTATGATCATCTCTCCCGACCCAAAGCGGAGGCTCATTTATTCATCACACTTCAGAAATCGCTCTGTGCAGATTTGAGGATGCGCTGAAGTGGAAATTAAGACATTTGATTATTCCATGAGTTTGTCTGATTGTTTGTTCATGTTATGTATATGGGTAGTTGACAAATAGGCAGTAAATAAAGTTTAACCTCTATGACGTCTGTCAGATGAGACAAAAACTAAAGATGTGCAGGTGATTGGCTTCACAGGGGGCTTCAGTCACATTTTGCATACTCATTCATTCATTTTCCTTCAGCTTAGTCTCTATTTCAGGGGTCGCCACCGCGGAATGAACCGCCAACTATTCTGGCATATGCTTCCGGCTGCAACCCAGTACTGGGAAACACCCATACACTATCACATTCACACACACACTCATACACTACAGCCAATTTAGTTTATCCAATTCCCCTATAGCGCATGTGTTTGGACTGTGGGGGAAACCGGAGCACCTGGAGGAAACCCACGCCAACACGGGGAGAACATGCAAACTCCACACAGAAACGCCAACTGACCCAGCCGGGACACGAACCAGCAACCTTCTTGCTGTGAGGCCACAGTGCTGAACCACTGAGCCATCGTGCCACCCTATTTCTCATACTATTCATCCTAAATAGCGTTCGAAATTAGAATTAGTGTTTCCCAAACTGTAGTATGTTGAAAAGAGTACGCCAAAGGTTCTCAGATGGTCCACTATTTATAGTAGAAATTTCAAGTGTAGAACCGTCCGTGCACCAACCACTAATATAGCCCATATATTCAATTAGAACTTACACACTCTGCTAAAAAATGTAAACAAACTACAAATATGGCGGACACGCCAATAGACCAACCAACAAGTAGAGAGAGGCTTCGGTAAAGTTGTTTAAATGACTGTTAGATAATATCTAGCCAACTGGAAAATCTTTAAATCCCATTTCCCGTGTTTTATTTCATCTGCAACCACAATGTGAACTTCTATGAAGATGTATTTGGACATTAACTTCTGAATGCAGAATTATCCAATGACCTAAGGAGATTTCTCTGCATGAAAGATTCACGAACGGCAGATTAACACACAGCTGAATCTACAATAATGTTGGTGATTAAATATGAAGGAAATGTGGACGATGTGTCGAGATGATTGACAGGGCTCGTAACTAAGTAACAAAATGGTCCGTTAATTGAGGAAGTAGTATGTCACAAAACTTGCACACTCTTCTGTTACACACTCAAAAGTATGTACTTTTTCTCAGGGGCGCCGCTGGCCAGTACGGGCCCAATGACAACATTCCGACGGTGTCACGGACGAAAGTGAATAGCATGTGGGGGCCCCCTAGCGGCGCTCCTGCTTTTTCTTTACAAAAAAGTAGGACGTAGTATAAGTATGCGAATTGGGACACTTGAATGGGGTCCTTACTAATGAAAGTTTTCTGTGTAATTGCCTGTGTTTTAGAAATATATGAATGAAATAAATGATTGACATTTGCTAAAATAGACAGTAAAATTAGGCCTGAGGTACTTATTAATTAATGTACGATTTTCTATTTAATTTATAAGAGCTGTAATTTATTCAACTGTGATTATGAGACAGTCGCACCATTGGACAGTTTTGACATTTGGTTTGAAAATGTCAAAAATCCAATAACAGCAGCTTTTAAATCAAGAGGTCCATGGAAGACAAAGAAATGTTTAATCACTTACTGTATTTTAATTGATGACAATACTAATTATATTCATTTCTGTCTTGTGTGACAGTGAAAAAGCAACGTCATTTGATTTGAGAAAAAAATATCTGAACCCTTTTCGCTGTTTTACAGTGCTAAAAAGTGCTCCATTACACTTTTATATCCAAGCAAATAAAGAACTATTAATATTATGAAGCATTAATGCGAACAGCCTGAAACAATGTTCAGATGCAGTTGTAGAAATGTCTGAATCTCATCGCATTAAGGCCAATTCACTGTAAACAAACAAACAAACAGAAACTGCACTGAAGCATGTGTGTTGTGGGTTGTTGTGGCAGTGTGAATTGGCCTTAACTAGACAACATAATAGCAAACTAAGTGGCACTTGGGCTCAAGGGTCTTTCCACTGATTTCCTTTTTCCTCATAATTTGTGCTAACTGTGTTTTAATCAGCCGGTGTTTTGGTGATGTTAGTAGATATAAGAAGTCAGGTGTCCTCAAGTTCACACGGATGTGCGAGCAGAGGAACCATGGGTGTCGAGATGCAAATTAACCTCGTATAATCAGGGTGTGAAATTAATTTTTTTAGCTTGGTAGCACTGGAGCACCAGCTAAAATTTAGGTGCACCCACCTTAAATTAAGAGAACCGCTACTACATTTTTTATATTAACAGATTTATGGCATTTGAAAACAACACTGATTAAAACTAACTTTAAAAAAAACAACAAAAATAAGATAATTTAGCTTGTTTTAAGGAAAAAACACCTAATTTTGACATTATTTCTGAAAACAAGACAATGTTCTTTACTTGTCTCGAAAATGCTTCTTGATTTAAGCATTTTTAGATATTTGGACGAGAAACAAGACAAAATTTCTAAATAAGGAAAGCTTTTTTTTGCAGTGTATGGCCTAGGGTGACAAAAAGTCTAGAAACGGCCCTGACATAACGCACTAAAGTTTGACGACCACACAAAGGGTCACTGCAGCGTTCTCTTCATTTTGACCGTCCATCTGTGTGTGCATCTGTTCATGTCTTTCTGCTGCAGACTATTCTGGTTGGAGACAGTGGAGTGGGGAAGACGTCTCTACTAGTGCAGTTTGACCAGGGGAAATTCATCACTGGATCCTTCTCGGCCACTGTGGGCATCGGATTCACGGTGAGTTTCTCTGCTAAAAGTCACAGACACTTTTTCACTGCGCACTCACATGGCAAATAGGGCTGCACGATATTGGAAAAACCGAACATTGCGATATTTTGTTATTGTGCAATATATATTGTGATAAAGTTGCATGATGTTGGAAAAATCTGATATTGCGATATTTCGTTATTCTGTGAAATATATTGCGATAGGGCTGCACGATATTGGAAAAAATCGTACTCAGTTCTGTGTTCAGTTCTTTAAGGGTCTGGAACACACCAAGCCGACAGTCAGCAGTTGGGCTTCGTAGGTCCAGCTAGTTGGTTTGGAACTGTTACACACATTGCCTCTCGTCAAGTTAATGTTGGATCACATTGGCCTGATTCAGCATGCACAATTGTAAAGTTCCAGCCTGATCTCACGAGGAAACGTAACTATTTTACATTTTGAGTTCAGTCGTATGAAAATGTATGATTTTTTAAAGAAGGCATGGCACCAAACCACACCCCTAAACCCAATCGTCATTGGGGGAAAAGCAAATCATACTAAATTGTGTGAATGAGATTGTACGGTTATATACGAATTAGCCACTAAATCAAAAAGTTACGCCTTGCTGTGAGATAGCGTTGGAAGTTCTGGTTTCCCTTTGTGGACTGAGAAAACAGATACTGCCCCTTGCTCGCTCTCGGTTCAGTCGGCTGCTGTCTGTTTGGTGTGTTCATGTGCAACTTTTTGGTGCAGATGAGACCAGATGCATTTCATCGTAGCTAGTTGTTTGACGTCAGCTTGGTGCGTCCTGGCCTTAAGGAACCATTTATTTTCTTACCATTTTAAAAATACAAATTTTTTCCACAATAAAGAACATTTCTTTTTAAGAGTGTAATTAGCTTAGTTTTTGACTGCAATTTGAGTAACACGTTTGTTGAGACAAATATAGCAACAAACATTAACTGGGCAAGTAAAAAAGACTTTCATATACATATATATATACATACATACATAAATATATACATTCATATATATTTATATTAAGTATACACTGAGCTTTTTATGTAGTTTGAAGGAATTTACAATGAAAAATATACAGCAAGTAATTGTAAAGGAATAAGTGATGATGGGCTGTTGAATTACTAGAAAAACAATACAATTTTCAGATTTTCTTTTTTTGAATTTCAGATATTTGTCAGGTATCTACTTTTGTGTGTGGGACTAGTTTCTTACACATCTCTCTGTGGTGTTTTGGTGTGACTGTTGTAGCTGTGAAATAACTGAAATCATTCAGCGTAGTGATATGAAGCTGTAATGCGCCCGAAACCTCCCGGAACTACTTTAGCTGTGCGTTTATATGAAAATAACGGCACACCTTAACAGAATGCTCATCAGCCAATCAGATTCAAGCAAGCCTGTAGTACATAAGCTCAACAGCAGTTTAGATCAGGGGTTCCCAAACCTTTCAGCCCGTGACCCCTAAAATAACAATGCCAGTGACTCGCGACCCCCAATTTTCTTTGAGGTGGTTATAGATATATAATCCTTGCACACAACGGCGCACACATACCAATAGGCCCAAGTCTATTCATTGTTTTATTTTGGAGAACGCCACTCGGAGATCATCCTTCATGTTCAGTTGTGGCCTGTATTTATTTTTAATGTACGTGAGTGCAGTAAAGGTGTCAAAAAGTTTAACCCGGTGCCATAAAATCAATGTGCTGCATCTGACGCTACTGCTGTGTCTTTAATATAACGTAATCACCCCAGGGGTCGCACATAAATCGAAAGGCTGGTGGCTTTTTATTTGCATGTTGTTTTTTAATGTTTATGTCACTATTAACTATTATTTTGTCCTGACCCCCACTTTGGGAACCACTGGTTTAGATAATTTACCCTAGTAATCACTCTGCACATGCTATACTAAAAAATTAATAATACTAGTATTAATAGTAAAATCTCAAAAGGTGTTTGTTGCCTCTCCTTGTGTTTCTCTCTCAGACTGCTGAGTCTGAATGATGTGTAAATATCTTCTCTGTTGGCTTTGTTGTCTGGATTTGCTTTTCTGTCGTAAGTCCCTGCAGAGAGCCGACGGGTTTTTTCAACACAGCATCTGATTACAATAATAAGATAATGATCATTTTACAGCAGGCTCTGATTATAATTGCAGAGAGATCTGTCTGGCCTCGCTTGGATCATCACTGTTTGTTGTTTTCCAAGTGGTTTTTTTCTTCTTACTATTTTGTAATTAGTCTCAGTGTGTGTGTGTGTGTGTGTGTGTGTGTGTGTGTGTGTGTGTGTGTGTGTGTGTGTGTGTGCACGTGTATACATGGGTGTGTGTGTTTGTGTGCATGTATATA
>CAIGQV010016663.1:1560996-1579489 GCA_903798115.1 Danio jaintianensis | reverse complement strand
GTGTGTGTGTGTGTGTGTGTGTGTGTGTGTGTGTGTGTGTGTGTGTGAGAGAGAGAGAGTGTGTTTCGCAAATTCGCAGCAGCAGGAGGAGGATCTTTAGGAGGAGTCAGTACTGGATGATCAACTCTCCAGCAGAACAACTTTCCCTCCACACTTTACTTTACCACACTTTACCGAGGCTGAGCGGGCTAACATGCTGCAGCCGTGAGCAGAACTTTATCCTCCATCCGGTATATTTTTATTATTATTTATTACGCCAAATAAACCAACACAGTGACCCGCGTGATGCCCAGCAAATCTCTGCGCCCGCGGCTCTGCGTCCTGGAGAAGGGCGACACCGGCTACGGTTTCCACCTGCACGGGGAGAAGGGCAAAACCGGGCAGTTCATCCGCCTGGTGGAGCCAGAATCCCCCGCCGAGCTGTCCGGTCTGCGCGCTGGAGACCGGCTGGTGTTCGTGAACGGAGCCAGAGTAGAGGCCGAGAGCCACCAGCAGGTCGTGGCGCGGATCCGGGAGAGCACCGGGAGCCTGGAGCTCATAGTGGTGGATGTGGACACCGACCAGCTGTTGAGGAAACACGAGCTCCGGTGCGATGAAGAGTTCGTCACGGAGGGAATCCCGGTGCCTGAGGGTGAGGATGAACCGGAGATTGGGATGGACCACACCGGGCGGGGGGACACACCGCCGCCGGTGCCCGAGAGGAACGGAGAGATCATCCCGGTGTTCATCCCCGCGCTGGAGAAACACCGGACATCCGTCAGCTCAGACACGGTAAGATATGCGAGATACTATAGTATGGTATATTTTCTCATATAAGCTCGATCATCACTTAATTATACACTCAAGCTGCTTGATCAAACTACAAGCTGAATCAGCACAATTCTGGAGTTCCTTTTGGGGACAACTTAATTGTTTTATGTTCAATCCACTTAAATTTGTAGATCCACTTAAAGGTTTTGTGTTCAGTTTGTGTTGGCACAACATGACAGAATTAAGTTACTTTATTAGTTTGTACAAATTGGGTGTAAAATGTGGATTGAGCATAAGTTGTCCCCCCTAAACAAATCAAGAATTGTGTTTTTAAATGTGCATTGTAAATGTGTACTTTATTTATCAGAGGTCGCCACAGCGGAATGAACCGCCAACTTATCCAGCATATGTTTTATGCAGCGGATGCCCTTCCAGCTGCAACCCAGTACTGGAAAACACCCATACACTCTCACATTCACACACACACACACACACACACACACACACACACACACACACACACATAGACTATGGCCAATTTAATTCATCCAATTCCTCTATAGCGCATGTGTTTGGACTGTGGGGGAAACCAGTGGTTAGCACTGTCGCCTCACAGCAAGGTCGCTGGTTCGAGTCCCGGCTGGGCCAGTTGGCATTTCTGTGTGGAGTTTGCATGTTCTCCACGCCAACACGGGGCGAACATGCAAACTCCACACAGAAGCGCAAACTGACCCAGCCGGGACTCGACCCAGCAACCTTCATGAGAGTAAACAATCAAACTACATATTTCAAAGGAGCTGATACAATACAATTCTTGATGTTGTTGTTTGTTTTGTGAGGTGTTTAACTTAATTGGCGATAATGGACAGCGTGGTGGCGCAGTAGGTAGCGCTGTCGCCTCTCAGTAAAAAGGTCGCTGGTTGGAGCCTCGGCTGGGTCAGTTGGCGTTTCTGTGTGGAGTTTGCATGTTCTCCCCGTGTTCGCGTGGGTTTCCTCCGGGTGCTCCGGTTTCCCCCACAAGTCCAAAAACATGTGGTATAGGTGAATTGGGTAGGCTAAATTGTCCGTAGCGTATGTGTGTGTGAATGAGTGTGTATGGATGTTTCCCAGTGATGGGTTGCAGCTGGAAGGGCATCCGCTGCGTAAAAAAACATATGCTGGATAAGTTGGCGGTTCATTCCGCTGTGGCGACCCCGATGAATAAAGGGACTAAGCCGAAATGAAAATGAATGAATGAATGAATGAAATTGTCTGTAGTGTGTAGGTTCAGTGTTAGGCTCTTAATCTTTTCAGATGTGTGTGTGCCTTGTGTTCTAAATGTAATGTAATGTCGCTTTACCTACACATCAGCAGTAAGGAAGAGGTGGGGCGGCAGACTAAAATGACAGCGGTGAGGTGCGTCAGACAAACACAAACTGTGTGCAAATACTGCAAAAAGATGTTTACTTACACAAAAAGAACACCGAGTATGATGCAGCACAGTGAAAAACTGGTCACAGACGTCTATATGCAAAAGGCTATTAGTAGACCAAACCACGCCGACCGGAGGATTGGCAGCTCAGCTTGCTCTGACAAGTGCTAACGTTACGGAGATCACACGGTGCATCAGTGTCTTCATAGCGAAAGTGTGAAAATGTTTTTCAGACTGAAGGAGAAAGCTGTGCTCGTACAGAACCAGGTATTAGATTTTTTTTATCCTCTTTTTTCAATTTAGTTTATGCATATTTTAAAAAATTGCTTATTATATCATATATTATAATCAGTATTTTAGAGGAGCAGATGGCCTATTGAGCACCTCTGTACACACACTGCTCTCTGGTTTAGGAAAGGCTTTCCTCTCCACACCAGCCATCTCAGTCCCCAGTGAAAGAGTTTTTACATCAGCAGGAGACACTGTAAATGTGCAAAGACCTCAGCTTATGCCAGAAAACATAGATATGCTGATATTTCTTTAAAAAAATGTCAAAACCCAGCACAGTCACCGTTTTAGTTTGTTTATATTAAAGAGCCTTCTTTAATTTATATTTAATTCATTAAGTAATTCGTTTTAAATTTGTCACGTAGCTGCACAGTCACGGTTTTAGTTTGTTTATGTTTAAGAGTCTTCTTTAGTTTGTATTATTCACTTTTTTTATTTGGATTTTGTTTTAAAAGTCCAATTTAGTTATTGCAGAGAAGATTTTATTTTGTAAAAAAAAATTGTGCAGCATTTGAGGAAAAAATGAAAGGGCTCTTGTTCACTTTAAATTTGTCTCAAATAATTTTGTTAAAAAAAAATCGTGACTAAATCGTGAGATTAGTATCGTGAATCGAATCGTGAGTCAGGTGAATCGTTACATCCCTAGTTTGTACAGTAGAGACATCATTATGTGTGTGAGAAGTCCCCATAAAGATAGCTGTGTGTGTGTGTGTGTGTGTGTGTGTGGAGGACGAGGAAGAGTTGGTTCTCACACTAGACAAACAGCTCCATTCAGCCTTGCTCCAGAGTAAACAGCATTAGCACACACTTTCACACCATTTATGTCTTACAGGGGCACAATTACCTGGAAGAGTGCTTCATATTAAAGCTGCTCACCTGATCGCTGTCTGAAGGAAGGGCTTTCTTTCTGCTTTCTGTGTGAACTGCTGCCATGATAATGATTTGCGCATTACTCAAGCAGGATAAATGCCAGACTCCAGAACAGCTGGGCTCCCCATGGTCACACTGTTGTTTACAGCTTAAACCCGCTTTTCATTAGCATGTCATCTGCATAACCAAATTACCCAGAATGCTCTTTTGGCATTGTGGTCTGAGAGTGCGGATCAAGGGGTCTGATTTATAAAATTGGCGTAGAAATCTTCCTAAAAAGTGATCGTTCTCCAGAATACATTTACTTATGATTATGGCTCATATGATTATATAAAGGGCAGCACGGTGGCGCAGTGGGTAGCACAATCGCCTCACAGCAAGAAGGTCGCTGGTTCGAGCCTCGGCTGGGTCAGTTGACGTTTCTGTGTGGAGTTTGCATGTTCTCCCTGTGTTGGCGTGGGTTTCCTCCGGGTGCTCCGGTTTCCCCCACAAGTCCAAAGACATGCGCTACAGGTGAATTGGGTAAGCTAAATTGTCCATAGTGTATGTGTGTGTATGGATGTTTCCCAGTGATGGGTTGCAGCTGGAAGGGCATCCGCTGCGTAAAACGTATGCTGGATAAGTTGACGGTTCATTCCACTGTGGCGACCCCAGACTGATAAAGGGACTAAGCCGAAAAGAAAATGAATGAATGAATGATGATATAAAGTGGCTTCAATTAAGTCAATATTTAAGTTCAATATGTTTACTTAGGGGCGGCATGATGGCTCAGTGGTTAGCACTGTGGCCTCACATCAAGAAAGTCGCTGGTTTGAATCCCGGCTGGGTCAGTTGGCATTTCTGTGTGGAGTTTGCATGTTCTCCCCGTGTTGGCGTGGGTTTCCTCCGGGTGCTCCGGTTTCCCCCACAGTCCAAACACATGCGCTATAGGGGAATTGGATAAACTAAATTGGCCGTAGTGTATAAGTGTGTGTGAGAATGAGTGTGTATGGGTGTTTCCCAGTACTGGGTTGCAAGACTTCAACTGTAAAGTCCGAATCAAAGAGTTTGTCCATTCACTGAGATTCCAGAGTAAATGTGCAAGTGCGCGGGTGACGTTTACCTACTTTCTTACGCAAGAAACAGCAGTGGACCTGCAGTCACAGTCAATTTCACCCAACACAAAAGCACTTCCCTGCATGTAATTGGCTCCGAGCGAGAGCTTATGTAAGAGAGCAGTCGTCTGTGCACCACTGCAAAACAGCCCTGATATCTGCACTCATTTTCAAAGTACAGCGCTGCGTCCCAATCACAGTTGAAGTCAGAATTATTAGCCCTCCTGTATATAGTTCTTCAGAAAGAAGATTTTTTTTTTCAACACATTTCTAAACATAATAGATTTAATGGTTTATTTTATCTTTGCCATGATGACAGAAGTGGAGTTTGCTTGTTCTCCCAGTGTTGGTGCTCCGGTTTCCCCCACAGTCCAAACACATGCTCTATAGGTGAATTGAATGAACTAAATTGTCCGTAGTGTATGTGTGTGAATGAGTGTGTATGGGTGTTTCCCAGTGCTGGGTTGCGGCTAGAAGGGCATCCGCTGTGTAAAATATATGCCGGATAAGTTGGCGGTTCATTCCGCTGTGGCGACCCCTGATGATTAAAGAGACTAAGCCAAAGGAAAATGAATGAATGAATGAATGAATGAATGAATGATGACAGCACACAATATTTGACTAGATATTTACTAGTATTCAGCTTAAAGTGACATTTAAAGGCTTAATTACCTTAATTAGGGTAAAGTTAGGGTAATTAGGCAAGTCATTGTATAACAGTGGTTTGTTCTGGAGACAATCCAAAACTAATATTGCTTAAGGGGGCGAATAATATTGACCTTAAAATGGGTTTAAAACAATTAAAAACTGCTTTTATTCTAGTCGAAATATAACAAATAAGACTTTCTCCAGAAGAAAAAATATTATAGGAAATACTGTGAAAAATTCCTGAATCTGTTCAACATCATTTGGGCAAATAATTGTAACTTCAACTGTATATAATTTGTGTTTGGCAAGCACTGAATGATTACAGTTGAATATGTTTTCAATGAGATACTAGAAAGAACTGCTGTATAAAGAGTTCTTTTATTGTCAAATGTTGTCACAAAGCTTGTTTCTAACTGCGGATAAACTCTTATCTATGTTATATTTAACTATATTTATAGCTGTAAATAGATGATAGGCGGTGATCTGGAAGCAGATGAAACAGTATTGTGGTCAATGTGTTGTTTTATATTCACACAACAGCTCAAAAATATGGCGGCTCAGTGGTTAGCACTGTCTCCTCACAGCAAGAAGGTTGCTGGTTCGAGTCCTGGCTGGGTCAGTTGGCGTTTTTGTGTGGAGTTTGCATGTTCTCCCCGTGTTGGTGTTGGATTCCTCCGGGTGCTCTGGTTTTCAAACACATGCGCTATAGGGGAATTGGATTAACTAAATTGGCCGTAGTGTATGAATGTGTGAATGAGTGTGTGTATGTGTGTTTCCCAGTACTGGGTTGCGGCTGGAAGGTCGTCCGCTGTGTAAAATATATGCTGGAATAGTTGGCGGTTCATTCCGCTGTGGCGAACTCTGAAACAGAGACTAAGACGAAGGAAAATGAATGAATGAATGACAAAAATTGTGGGAACCATATGACATTTATGACTGTATGTTGCATGTAAAAGCAGGCCTGTAGCCAGGGGGTTTCGGGTGGTTCGGAAGACCCAACCCTCACTGACAAAGGTCCAGAATTTGTCCCATACATGAGCTCATTTGTCCTATTTTGACTGCTATACCATCATAAATAGTGAAAATAACCCATCGAAAAAGACCAAGCGGAATCCTCTGTTGGCTGTCGCTTCGGTGTGACTTCAGCTAATTGGTTTTGCCCAATGCTAACAAATATTTTCATTTTACAATCGGATGTAAGTGAATTCATCTTTCACTACTGCTTTATTCTAAATCTTGGACCTTATTCTTGAAAGAAAAAATGAGCAATACAAAGGTGTGAAGCACCAAAAGTGGACCATATTGAAATTGATTTGAGTACTATTTTGGCTATTGTTGTCAACCATGAATTTTCAAATGTACTTTTTTTATAAGAGAGGCAAAAAAAATTGTGAAGCTCTACATTATTATTATTATTATTATTATTCCTTCTCTTTTCGGCTTAGTCCCTTTATTAATCTGGGGTCGCCACAGCAGAATGAACCGCCAACTTATCCAGCACATGTATTACGCAGTGGATGCCCTTCCAGCTGCAACCCATCACTGGGAAACATCCATACACACTCATTCACACACATACACTATGGACAGTTTAGCTTACACAATTCACCTATACCGCATCTTTGGACTTGTGGGGGAAACCGGAGCACCCGGAGGAAACCCACGCGAACACGGGGAGAACATGCAAACTCCACACAGAAATGCCAACTGACCCAGCCGAAGCTCAAACCAGCGACCTTCTTGCTGTGAGCCGATTGTGCTACCCACTGCGCCACCGCGTCGCCCCTATTATTATTATTATTATTACTATTATTATTGTTATTATTATTATTATTATTATTATTATTATTATTATAGTTATTATAATTATAATTATAATTATTATTACTACTATTATTATTATTATTATTATTATTATTATTACTATTATTATTGTTATTCATTCATTCATTCATTTTCTTTTTGGCTTAGTCCCTTTATTAATCTGGGGTCGCCACAGCGGAATGAACCGCCAACTTATCCAGCATATGTTTTACGCAGCGGATGCCCTTCCAGCTGCAACCCATCACTGGGAAACATCCATACACACACTCATTCACACACATACACTACGGACAATTTATCCTACCAAATTCACCTATACCACATGTCTTTGGACTTGTGGGGGAAACCGGAGCACCCGGAGGAAACCCACGCGAACACGGGGAGAACATGCAAACTCCACACAGAAACGCCAACTGACCCAACCGAGGCTCGAACCAGTGACCTTCTTGCTGTGAGGTGAACGTGCTACCCACTGCGCCACCGTGACGCCTATTATTATTATTATTATTATTATTATTATTACTACTACTATTATTGTTATTATTACTATTATTATTATTATTACTATTATTATTGTTATTGTTATTGTTATTATTATTATTATTATTGTTATTATTGTTATTGTTATTGTTATTATTACTATTATTATTATTATTACTATTATTATTGTTATTGTTATTGTTATTATTATTATTATTATTATTATTGTTATTATTATAATTATTATTTTTATTATTGTTATTATTATTATTATTATTATTATTATTATTACTACTATTATTATTGTTATTATTATTATTATTATTATTATTGTTATTATTATAATTATTATTAGTATTAATATTGTTATTATTATGTTTTAATAAATTTTTTTATTCAAATGGCCAAATTCTGACTGAGGAAAAATGTGCTGGCCAGTTTATTTGCCTAATAAATGACAATAGACTACAGTTTTTAATTTAAAACTTTAACAGATTCCTTATTTTCTAATGATATATGATGTAATAAATTTGTCTTTTAAAAATAAGTATTATTTCACATTTCTTCATTATAAATCTTTAGGAAATATTTTTGGTGCATCAAAAAGTGTGGTTATGATGACCATCCGACAAGCTAATTCAGCTAAAAATAATGCTTAAAATGTCACTAAAATGCAATATTTAAATATCATAATTAAACAGAAAATGAGGCATATAACTGCAAAAAGGCCACTTTTTGAGAAAAAAGAACCACCCCTTTCACCAGGCTGGCTACGGGCCTGAAAAGTCATATTTAGTAAATTTCCTAACAAAACTTGATTTTTGATTAGTAACGTGCACTGCTGAGAGCTTCATTTAGACAGCTTTAAAGGTGATTTTCTCAGTATTTTGATTTTTAAACGCCTAAATATTCCCAAACAAACCACACGTCAATGGAAAGCCTCTTTATTCAGCTTTCAAGTGATGTATACATCTCCAAACATTTCCAAAAAATGTGACTGACTTTGTGTTTCACAAAAATGCATCGCTTTAATAAGTGAAAGTCAACACATTTGAGTTATTCTGAGCTCTGAATATGATCACATTGGTAAAGAAAGCTCTGTGTGGGCAGCGCAGGTCATGTGAAGCGGATCTTCAAAAAGTCTGTGGGACTGAACACAGAGCCCAGAGCCGCTTCCTCTCATTGTTTTTCATGGATGTGCAGATATCACACACACTTACCCTGTCTGTCCGCGCTGATCTGACAACAGCGTTTAAACCCGCAGTCCATTAAATACCAGCAAAACAACTGATCCTGGAGCTGTGCTTATAAATCAGCAAAAACCTCGGGATCCACACAAAGGAAATACTTGTGGTCTTGTGGCTGCACCCGTGACTCTTCAGTGTTTTTGCAGAAGTATTTGGTAGTTTTTAGTGCACTCAAAAATTATGTCTGTTGCTTGTTCATTCATTCATTTACCTTCGGCTTAGTCCCTTTATTTATCAGGGGTCGACACAGCGGAATGAACCGCCAACTATTCAAGCATATGTTTTACACAGCAGATGCCCTTCCAGCTGCAACCCAGCACTGGGAAACACCCATACACTCTCACATTCACACACAAACTCATACACTACAGCCACTTTAGCTTATCCAATTCACCTATAGCGCATGTGTTTGGACTGTGGGGGAAACCAGAGCACCCGGAGGAAACCCACGCCAACACGGGGAGAACTCCACACAGAAATGCCAACTGACTCAGCCGGGACTCGAACCAGCGACCTTCTTGCTGTGAGGCCACAGTGCTAATCACTGAGTCACCGTGCCGCCTATAATATAATTATATATGAATATTAATTATTTTATATATATAGAAATAATTAAGTAAGAAGAAGTAATAATTAAGTAAATAACTGGTCCCAGATAGTGCATATGAAGAAAAGGGGCGGGCCATGTATCGAACCCTGAGGTACCCCAAGTGGGTTTCTGATGCAATTTAGATTGTAATTTCCTCACTCTTTGTGCATTTGAGTGAGAACCATGTATGTTTGCATCACAAAGTGCTGCCATGAGAGAATGAAGAATGGGTGTTGTTCAATAGTTTTACTAAATTATTAATAAATAAAAAATAGGTTTGTAAATTGTACGAATTTGTACAATCACATGCCTTTTATGTATGATTTGCTCACAAATCTGGTTATGTTTAGGGAGGAGCTTTAACACTTACATTTTATTGTCATATGACAACATCGGGTGGAATTGTCTCGTTTATTCCCAAGTACACATCATGTTTTACTTTATTCCCAGTGGCTCTCCTCAGTTTCATTTAGTCTAGCTTTTCTGCCAACATTCTGTCTGGTCGCTTTCATTTCTTTATTTCCTGCAGACTGCGTAGTTGTTGTCAGTGTGAAAGTCAGAGATTTCGGGATCGTGTTTCACTGTACCTTTAATAAACAAACTGTGGTCTCTGTGTGCTATGATCTGAAAAAGAGGACGATCGTTAGCATGTAAACACAGACTGTATAGATGGAGGTGGGTGAGGTTTCTCTGAAGCTAGTGTGTGTGTGTGTGTGTGTGTGTGTGCGTGCGTGTGCGTGTGCGTGTGTGTGTGTGTGTGTGTGTGTGTGTAGTGTCCAGGGTGGAGCTACGGCCTTTCTATTGTGACTCTGGGCCAAACCCAGCTCACACTCCCAGGCAGGTCAGTGGTTTTGGCTGGTCAGAGGAAGGCCATGTTGAGGGGAGGCGGGGGGTATTTTGGTTGCCTCTTGGGGTTTGTGGATAGTAGCTACTACACTGTTGTGTTCGTTTCCTCTTCCATTCTACACAGGGTTCACAAACCTCTGACAATAAGCAAAGCTTTTCCCTTAGTAAAGCCTGACTGGTAACGACAAAGTCTGTCAACCCAAAATAGATGAACATCTCCACCCTCCTTAGAGACACTCTTACAAGCAGAGACACATTGATATAGATTCATTTGAATGTAAAATCCACAGCTGAATGCTAATTTATATACAGTTTATTAGTTTTTTCCTCTTTCTGTTGCCATTGGTTAAATAGTAACTTGTATGCAAAAATAAAACCACTTTACAAGTGCACATTTACTCTTTAAACGCGGGAGTGTAAGTGCTAGAATACACAGTGTTGAGAAAGATAAAGTAAATAAATAAAAATCTCAGAGAGTGCATATGAAGAAGAGGAGGGGGCCGTGTATTGAACCCTGAGGTACACCAAGTGGGTTTCTGATGTAATTTAGACTGTAACTTCCTCACTCTTTGGGGGTCATGTATTGAACTTTTGGGGGCCAAGTATTGAACCCTGAGGTACACCGAGTGGGTTTCTTATGTAATTTAGACTGTAACTTCCTCACTCTTTGTGTATTTGAGTGAGAACCATGTATGTTTGCATCACAAAGTACTGCCATGGGGCATAATTAAGGGGTAGTGACTCAAAAACAATAGTTTGAATGGGTTTTTAGACACACTCCAACCTTCCAGGATGCCAAGAAAGATCTATTTACGAGGTTAGATTTAAATCAGTCGATTGGATGGAGGGTGATAATTTCCCCCATACATGAGGAATAGACTGTTCAGTTAAAGGCACAATAGGGCTCAGCTGTGGGATATGTTCGCCTGTTCAATAACTCTGATACAATTTCTGGGAGAGTTCAGAAACTCACTACCAGCTTCCAGAACATGTTTAAGTCCATTATTGACTTTTGTGCACACAATGTTTGTTTTTGTTGTACGTCATCTGTGGTCATGTAGTCTACAACTGGGCATGCTTGACAGTGAGGTTGATCATTTGCAGGCCATTTAGTCTAATATGTCTGAACTTTGGACTCTTGACTTGGGTAAAACGAAGCTGTGAATGGGAATTGTTGAGAAAAACATTTTCAATTCTGCAACCGGAAGTTCTCTAGGGAATATTTGTATATTGGAAGACTATGCAAATATTTATCAGCAAGAGTTTACTTCTGTGGATATTTTAGTAAACTGTTAAGTCTTGATAGTGTCTAATCCTGCTCCTGGAGGGCCACTGTACTGCCGAATTTATTTCCAACCAGATGCCTGGGAGTTTCTACTGAGTCTGAATGCACTGATTACAGAAGCTGGTTTAGCTGTGTTGGATTAGAGTTGGAGCTAGACCAGGGATGGGAAAACTCAGTCCTGGAGGGCCGCTGTCCCTGTAGAGTTTTGTGCCGACACTAATTAAACAGACCTGAACATGCTAATCAATGTCTTCAAGATCACTAGAAAGCTATAGGCAAGTGTGTTTGATTAGGGTTGGAGCTAAACTCTGCATGACACTGGCCTTTCAAGAACAAGTTTGCCCACAAAATAAGAAAATAGCCATCTCAACCTTTGTACCATCTGTCTGTATGAGTGCCATAATGCTGATCAAACTCAAAATCTTTGTGTATCTTTCTAGTGATCCTGAAGGCCTTGAATATTTGGTTCCAGATGTGTTTGATTAAAGTTCTGAGCTTAACTATACAGGAAGGTTGATATTCAGGGCCTTAATAGATCTCCTGATCTAGATCAGGGTTTTTTAAACTTCTACTGGCAAACCCCAGTAATGCACACTTGATTCCACTCTCCATCGTCATTGGTAGACCAGAATTGAATGAGCAAGACCTGAATTGGGTGTGTCCCAACTAAATCTAGAGTCCAGGGGTCTCCCTTGGAGAGGTTGGATTACCCCTGGTGTAGATCGGAGGTTGTCAATCCTGGTCTTTGTGACCCCCCACTCTGCACATTTTGCATGTCTCTCTTGTTCAGGGGTACCCAGTCCTGTCCCGGGAGATCTACCTTCCTGGAGAGTTCAACTCCAATCCTGATCAAAAACAACTAAACCTGAATAGGATCTGAAGGAGCACTTGGTAAATTAAAGACATGTGCGTTGGCTCAAGGTGCAGCTGAACTCTGCAGGAAGGTAGATCTCCAGGAACAGGGTTAGACACCCCTGCTCTTGTTTAACACATCAGATTTAGTGAAAGTGAAGTGAGCCAGGTCGTCGGCTTTTGACTGACCTAAGTGAGGAATGAGAGCACAAACACACATTGTGAGCATACACCTGGAGCAGTGGGCAGTTATTGCTTCCAGCAGCTAGGGAGCAATTAGGGTTCAGGTGCCTTGCTCAAGGGCACCTCAGCTGAGTATCGAAGATGGAGAGAGGCTGTGTCTGAAATCGCCTACTACTCGAGTAGGTACTATATTTGAATTTGAATTTACTACACGTCCGTTAGAAAAGTACGTTCTATATAGTATGAATGTGATTATGAATGGAATTGGGACATACTACATTCATCATTTGTCATTATCACATGACCTACCCATGTCAGTTGCGTCGCTTCACTCCCATTTATGATTTGTCTCGCGGGGCATTATGGGCTTCATTATGGGCTTCAAGGGCTTCATTCTGCGAAAACAACCATCCTGGATGTACTTTATCCCTCTTATTACATGGCTGCTTGCCACAAAACATAAACATTGTTTTAAGCCATAATAGTTTATTAATTCTTAAATTAAACGCAAAGCTGGCAGAACGAAAACAGCTGATGGAGTATACACTAACCTGCACATTATTCAAACACAAGATGGCGCCAAACAGTCAAGAACACAAAGCTGACAGAAACTAAAACAGCTGATGGAGTATACACTAACCTGCGCATTATTCAGACACTAGATGGCGCCAAACAGTCAAAAACACAAAGCTGACAGAATGAAAACAGCTGATGGAGTATACACCAACCTGAGCATTATTCAGTCCCTAGATGGCGCCAAACAGTCAAAAACCGCAGACAAGCAGATAGATATGAATGTGAATGTAAGTATATAAATTAGAACATATTCACTGACGGTCAATATGATTCTCAGTTCCTGGATGAACCTGTGCTGTTTAGAAGTTGTTATCTGGGAATAACATACCTTAGAATGTCACGACTGACCAATCAGAATCAATTATCCCATACAGCCATGAAAATAAATATAAATAAACATCAATAATATCATTATCGCAATAAATACCACAAAATATTATGATATAATTGCCCATATCGCCCACCTCTACTATCTCAGACACCAGACCATCACAAGGCTTACAAAAACTCTGGCTCACACTTATAAGTATATCATTCATATCTTTGGCCTGAGGGTAAAAATAAAGGAAACACACACCAACACGGGGGAAATATGCAAAGATGCTCAGCCAGGATTTAAACCGTTTAAGCCTCTTTTTATTATAAGCAATGCACTTTCCACAGATGACACGATTGTAGAATTTAATATGATCGATAAACCTATTGCAGTGTAAACAGCCGGCTACACTCCTTTGCTAAATGTTTGCCTAGTCAAAGCGACATACGTGCAGAGCATCAGGTACAGTCATTTGAATATGTAAAGCTAATAATTAGGGCCAGTTTCGAGCTGCATGATTCACTGTGTCTGATGTGTTTTGCAAATTTCTATGAGCAAAACCCACAGAGATCACGAATTCACTAGCTAAGACCAAAGGAAGTCAGTTTAGCTGTTTATTTTATATAATAAAATCTGCATTCGTGTCATAGCATTAGAGTTTATTGAAATTTACAGTATTATTAATATTAGTTATTTAACATTAAATCAGCGGACACAGCTTACAAAATAGGATTCTGCAGAGTCGTGAAATTTATGATGAAAATGACGTGAAGACTTTGGAAATTTCTTTTATGGCTTCACAAAATATGATTTGACAAAGCCTTGTCATTTATAAAGGCTGATATTTTGATATATTATAGGTTCTCTTGGCAGCCATATTAGCAATGTACCCAGTAGGATCATCATGCACTTAAAAATCATCTCATAAATCAATGATACATTGGTCTAATGCTGCAAAATCCCATTTTCTGGTTATTCGAGTTAATGTGCTTTCACAAACCATGACGCAGAAATGAAATGAAAAGGAGAAGACATTGAGATCCATTTCTCCAGATGGCTTTATATATATTTGTAGCTATATATATATATATATATATTTATATATATTTGTGATTTTGAACATGCCTTTTCAGATCACAGCACAGCATGTCAGCTCCACACATAGAAATCGGATATATGGCAATATATGCAAATTACATAGATGACATACAACTTAGTATTTGGATTTCACATTAATAAAATAAGTCAAACATGCAACATATATTTCGATATATTGCAAAATGATCTGCTTATATATATGTATTATATAGTGAATACCAGTGAATATCAGTGAATATAGGTCATATATTTGGGTTCATTAAAAATAAAATTATTTATTCAACCCATAAATTTATTAAAATAATATTTTAGTTACCAAACATCTTCAGAAATAGAAAGATAATACATTAAATACATAATTCAAGTAAAATATTGCAAAAAAAAAAATTGAACTGCAAAATTTCAACAAATTTATTAATTTTTTTGTTTCTCATAATTTTTCCTTTTTTTATTTTTAATTCAATTTCTTTCCATAACATATCAATTTTGGTGTACGGATTTTTGGACTGTGATCTTAGGTTTTTGTTAGATTAGCTCTGTATATATATATATATCAACCACTGGAATTACAATTATGTACATATTTGTTTAAATATTCATCCATTCATTTTCCTTCGGCTTACTCCCTTTATTCATCAGGGTTCGCCACAGCGGAATGAACTGCCAACTTATCCAGCATATGTTTTACATAGCTGTGCCCTTCCAGCTGCAACTCAGTCCTGGGAAACATCCATACACACGCATTCACACACATACACTATTATTCAATTCACCTATAGCGCATGTGTTTGGACTGTGGGGGAAACCTGAGCACCCGGAGGAAACCCACGCCAACACGGGGAGAACATGCAAACTCCACACAGAAATGCCAGCTGACCCAGCCGAGACTCGAACCAGCGACCTTCATACTGTGAGGCGACAGTGCTAACCACTGAGCCACCGTGTCACCCCAAGAATATCTTTTGTGCGCACATAAAACAACAATAACGACTTTATTCAGCAGTTTGTATTCCTCAGTGTCAGTATAGGGCGCACATTTATGAGCGCTGAACTTTGACGTTTTACAAAATTTTCTATTATGATCATGTTAAGTACTCTTTTTGTTTTGTCGATTTTTGCTTTTATTATGATAGGACAGTATATTGACAGGAAGTGAAGTTGTATAAGATTTCAAAGTGCACTGTAAACAAAAAATACATTAGCCGGCAGCTAGCTCTCTAGCCGGCAGCTAGCTTTCTGCAACTCTCACATGGTTGCACACTGAAGCTAAACAGGGCTGCCCCCGGTCAGTACCTGGATGGTAGACCACATGGGAAAGCTAGGTTGCTGCCAGAAGTGGTGTTAGTGAGGCCAGCAGGGGGCGCTTAACCTGCGGTCTGTGTGGGTCTTACCGCCCCAGTATACTGATGTGGACTCTATACTGCTCAGTGAGCTCCATCTTTCGGATAAGATGTTAAACCGAGGTCCCGACTCTCTGTGGTTGTTAATAATCCCAGGATGTCCTTCGAGAAAGAGTAGGGGTTTAATTTGCCCACTGGCCTCTGTCCATCATGGCCTCCAAACCATCCCCATATCATAATTGTCTCCTCTCCACCAATCAGCTGGTGTGTGGTGTGCGGTCTGGTGCAATATGGCTGCTGTCGCATCATCCAGGTGGATGCTGCACACTGGTGGTGGATGAGGAGATTCCCCCCAATGTGTAAAGCGCTTTGAGTGTCTAGAAAAGCGCTATATAAATATAAGGAATTATTATTATTATTGACTTAACTTATAATTGTAAGGCAGTTTGCTGCAAAGCATTTTTTTTTGAGTTGACTCAACTTAAATCAAATCAACTACAGTGCTTTTTGTTAAAAGTTAAGTCAGCTCAAAAAAAGCTGTTCAGCAAGTTGCCTTAAAATTTTAAGTTGAGTCAACTTTGTATTTTTTACAGTGTGGGGCAGTAGTATATTACCAATCAGAATATTACCAAGCTACAATAATATCTTTTGTGCGCACATAAAAACAACAATAACGACTTTATTCAACAGTTTGTTTTCACCAGTGTCAGTATAGGGTGCACATTCATGAGCGATTAACTCTATAAGCCTGAACTTTTTGGCTGAATTGACTTTTTAATTCTATTTTTTTATTATGATCATGATAAGTACTCTTTTTTTGTGTAGATTTTTGCTTTCATTATGATAGGACAGTAGAAGTTGTATCAGATTTCTATGTGGGGCAGCTCAGGTCTGGACATTGCACATTGTGATGCGGTACGTGTAATTTTCTCCATTTGAACAGAGATTTACTACTGCGTTTTGGATCTTGTCTTTCGATTTTGGCGGACCTAAGCTTATTCTGTTTTCAAACATTCAATCGTGGCTTTTGGCACATTTCATTGTAAAATAACCGGTCCCAGAGAGTGCATATGAAGAAGAGGAGGGGGCCATGTATTGATCCCTGAGGTACACCGAGTGGGTTTCTGATGCAATTTAGACTGTAATTTCCTCACTCTTTGTGCATTTGAGTGAGAACCATGTATGTTTACATGACAATTGCCATGAGAGAATGAAGAATGGGTGTTGTTCAATAATTTTAGGACAACTTTGATAAAGGGTGATGATCCACTGTTACATTCACATGTTATGTCATTAGGAGTGCATTTTTGACCCACATAAGTAGGACTTAAGTACATCTTTATTAGTTTTTTACTCTTTCTATTGTTAAATAGAAAATATAATAATATAAAAATATAAAAAACATTTGGTTAAATAGTAAGTCATAGTATATATTTGTTAATAGGTTAGAAGTACTCTGCAAGTGCACATTCAGTCAGCTAAACAGAGGAATGTAAGTGCTAGAATACAAAGTGTTGAGAAAAAAGTAATAATTAAGTAAATAACTGGTCCAGAGAGTGCATATGAAGAAGAGGAGCGGGCCATGTATTGAACCCTGAGGTACCCCGAGTGGGTTTCTGATGCAATTTAGACTGTAATTTTCTCAGTCAGAACCATGTATGTTTGCATCACAAATACTCAAGTAAAGCAACCCCAAATGTGTACTGTTTCAGAGTTCAGCTGTTTTTTGTTTTTTTTGTTGTTGTGCTGGCAGCGGCAGTGATTGTGTCGGGTTGGCAGGGCTGATCTCAGGTCAAGGCCAGGGTTGTGTACACAGGATGTGCTGCAGGAGCCAAACCTTAGTTCCTCCCATTTTCATTTCAATGGTCCCCGCTCTCGAGATGGACAGGCTTTTGTGATTGCAGCAGATTCCTCAGATTCCTTGCCCTTTCTGAGATTCCTCCGCAGCAGACGCACAACACATCCTCTGTTGCACAGTGTTGGGCCATTGTGCATCAGGGTAGAGCTCCATCATGTACCGTTGGAGGCAGAACAAAAACTGCAAAAGATTAATAGAAGATTAGTGGAAATGGCACACAGTGGCATTATCATATAACTGACTTAAAGTTTGCATGAAACAGAAGTTAAGATCGTCCTTTTTCCAATTTTGTGGTACAGATTCAAGTGAAACGATGTTGAAAAAAAAGTAGGGTGGTTTATGAGTTTAACAAGTGCAGCCAAAAGAACAAACTTTTATTTTGAATGCGATTAATTATTTAACAGCACTAATTTCAACATTTGGGAACTGATTGGATAGTTGTAAGATTGAGGAAGATTGAGGAATGGATGAAAGCAAGGTAGAAACGAGACACACTAATAGCCCTGTCCTAAATGACTGATAGCTCCTCCCTCAAAGGCAGGTAACCCTGCCCTAAATTACTGATAGCCCCACCCTAAAGGACAGATAACTCCACCCTAAATGACTGATAGCCCCACCCTAAATGACTGATAGCTCCTCCCTAAAGGATGGAAACCTCCGCTCTAAATGACTGATAACTCCCCCCTAAATGCTGATATCCCCACCCTAAATGACTGATAGCCCCGCCCTAAAGGATGGATAACTCCACTCTAAATGACTGATAGCCCCCCCAAAGGACTGATAGCTCCTCCCTAAATGACTGATAATTCCGCTCTAAATTACTAATCGACCCAAATTACTGATAACTCCACCCTAAATGACTAATAGCTCCGCCCTAAAGGATGGATAACTCTGCCCTAAATGACTGATAGCCCTGCCCTAAAGGATGGATAACTCCA
>CAIGQV010016663.1:1549871-1560784 GCA_903798115.1 Danio jaintianensis | reverse complement strand
GATAACTCCACCCTAAATGACTGATAGCCCACCCTAATTGACTGATAACTCCACCCTAAAGGATAGATAACTCCGCCCTTAAAGACTGATAGCCCTGCCCTAAAGGATGGATATCCCCACCCTAAATGACTGATAACTCCACCCCAAATGACTGATATCCCCACCATAAATGACTAATAGCTCCATCCTAAAAGATGGATAACTCTGCCCTAAATGACTGATAGCACGCTCTAAATGACTGATATCTCTGCCCTAAATTATTGATAGCCCCGCCCTAAAGGACTGATAGCTCCTCCCTAATTTACTGATAACTCCAACCTAAACGACTGATAGCTCCGCCCTAAAGTCATTCCATGTGACCAGAAGTGAAGAAAAGTCATTTCGTGGGGGAGGAAAGGTTATGATATTTGATTAAAGGTTAAGAGGGCAAATTACTTTTTACAAAATAATGAAGTTCACAGACACATCATTTATAACAAGCACTACTGCATACAAAAATAAGGCTAAATTTAGATTTCGTCTCTACTTTATTGAATTTCAGAGTAAAGCACAGCACTGTTGATTTACATATGAGCAACTCACAATGGGTTCGCTTCACATGAACTTCATTTCTGTTTGTATCCGTTTGTTAAAATACTGTATGTACCAGCAGTGGCGTAAATTAAATCACCGAATTACCGTAATTAAGCAGTTAATTAATTAGCATTAATTAAGCAGTTTTTCTCAGGAACTGTACTTTACTAAGTAGCAGCACTTTTACTTGAGTACATTTTTTGTGCTGTATCAGTATTTTCACTGCACTATTTTCCTTCAACCTGGATGTTGAATATCATGCAAATCATGAATATCATCAAAGTTATAAATAAAACATACTAGCAACATGTTAGCTATGTGAAACAACAAGCTAGAAATGTGCCAACATGCTAACTCATGCTAGCATGTGTGCTAAAATGCTAACAGCATGCTGATTAACACTGCCATACCCGAATAAAAAAAATCCTATAGTAATTTATAGTACTATAGTGTTATGATCCATACAATAGTAAAGCACTTGAATTAATCTGTTGACAACACAACAACTATAGTGATATAAACAAATGACCAAAGTAGTTTTATACAACTATAGGGTATATTATACTACAATACACCACAGTTTACTGTAGTAAACACTATACTACAGTATTTATTACACTGTATCTGTTCACTATAGTTAAAACTGCGGTAAACTGAAACATTCATTAACAAAGTGTTGTAAATTCTGCTTCATGGCCAGCAGTTGGATTCTGATTCATTCATCATTCATTCATTTTCCTTCTGCTTAGTCTCTATTTCAGAGGTCGCCACAGCGGAATGAACCGCCAACTGCTCCAGCATATGTTTTATGCAGCGGATGCCATTCCAGTTGCAACCCAGTACTGGGAAACACCCATACACACTCATTCACACACACTCATACACTACGGCCAATTTAGTTAATCAATTCCCCTATAATTCATGTGTTTGGACTGTGGGGGAAACCGGAGCACCCGGAGGAAACCCACGCCAACACGGGGAGAACATGCAAACTCCACACAGAAACGGCAACTGGCCCGGCCGGGACTTGAACCAGTGACCTTCTTGCTGTGAGGCGACAGTGCTAACCACTGAGCCACCCTGGATTCTGATTGTCTTTTTAGAAATTTGGACTTGCAGTGTATTTTTATAAGATTATAAGAAAACAAAATATTGCCAACAACTTTTTTTCCCACAATTGTTGACTGTTATTAACATTATGCAACCGCATTTCACTGATGTTTTCATTCATTTGATCCGTATTTGCGCAGTCCGCCGTGGAATGTCTGATTTGTTTCTTCAAGTGTCTGTCATGATTAGCCACTATTTATAGTGTGCAGAATTGAAACGGAGTCATTCATCGGGCTGATTTTTGTGATGTTGTCCACCCGTCCACCGTGTTTTAGGCGGGTGGTGTTTGCATTGTTTCTGACAGTGGAAAGCAGGTGTGGTCCTCAGGAAGTCCAGCTTTTCCTTCCCATAGAAATGCTGGCGTATTGTGTGTGTGTGTGTGTGAGTGAGAATTGCTGGGAGGATCAGGCGACTCTTAGCTGTGGCTTTATGGGCTTTACTTCTAATTGTTTATCATGTTTCACTGTTATTATTATAGTATGCTGGCTTGGGAAAACCACACTGGAAAAAAGCTTTTCCTACTTGGAGTTTTTGTCTTGTTTATAGTCCAAATATCTAAAATCTTTTGAATCACAAAGCTTTTTCTAGACAAGCAAAAATGGTCTTGTTTTAAGAAATAATGATTTAGAATTAAGTGACTTTTTCCTTAAAACAAGCTAAATGATGTGCCAATGAGGTAAGGAAAATAACCTTGTTTTCACATTTGGCAGATCATTTTGCTTGTTTTAAGGAGAAACTCACTTAATTTTGGCTCATTATTTCTTAAAACAAGAATTTGGACTAGAAACAAGACAAAAAGTAAGAAAAGCATTCAGAGATTTCAGCTGCTGTCTGGGCTTTCCATGCCTTTTTACACCTTCCTTTCTTCATGTGTTCAATACTTTTCCCTGTGTAATTTAATTTTAATACACATAACTTAATTTCTAAACTAATCAGTTTTGCTGTCTTTGTATGTTTGGATTACTTTAGTTGTTACTGACATCTAGTAAATATGTCAAGTCAACGGCACCTTTAGAAATATGTTTTCTGATGTAAAACGCTCAAGTGTTCAATACTTATTTTACTCACCGTAAATAGACCCTTTTCACACACGGCAAAAATGCTTTTCCTACTTAGATTTATTTGTCTTGTTTCTAGACCAAATATCTAAACAATTCTTAAATCAAGAAGCATTTTCTAGAAAAGCAAAAGATATTGTCTTATTTTTCACAAATTATCAGTTATCAGTTCATAATTATTAGTCAAAATTAAGTGAGTTTTTCCTTAAAACAAGCTAAATAATCTGCCAATGAGGTAAGGAAAATAATCATGTTTTCCCTTTGTAATAAGTTTATTGTGCTTTGCCACATTGGCAGATCATTTAGCTTACTTTAAGGAAAAACTCACTTAATTTTGACTCATTATTTCTGAAAACAAGACAATATTTTCTGCTTGTCTACAAAAAGCTTCTTGATTTAAGATTTTTAGACTAGAAACAAGACAAAAACTCTCAGTAAGAAAAGCAATCAGAGATTTCAGCTTCTGTCTGGGCTTTCCATGTCTTTTTACACTCTTCATGTGTTCAATACTTTTTATTTTAATACACATAACTTCAGTTTTGTTGTCTTTATATGTATGGATTACTTAGTAAAAATATGTTTTCTGAGAAAAATGCTGACGTGTTCAATACTTATTTTACGCATTGTAAGTATTCTCTTTTTACACACTGCAAAAATGCTTTTCTTACTTGGATTTTTTTTTTAACTTGTTTCTAGTCCGAATATCTGCACATTCTTAAATCAAGAAGCATTTCCTAGACAAGAAAAAAATATTGACTTGTTTACTGGAACCACATATTAAAAAGTAGATCACCAATTTCCGTAAACCAATTGAACCTGAACAGAGACTGGTAGTTTGTCTAAAGTACAGAGACACAGACAGACACACACTCGCATACACAAACAAACACGCACCTTTCTCTTGTACGGTGGCCCTAAATTGTCAAAACACCTCTCAAAACACCTTTTTCGAATGCAAAAAACTTAAAAAAATCAAACCCGATTAGAATTTTTTTTATGACAGACGTTTCCGAGACAGCGTGTCAATACGATTGGCACAACATAAAGGTCGAATTTGCGAAAATCACGGACAAAAGTTTGGGATTCAGTGTGCAATAAGCTGAAGAATTTGCAAAACTAGTGCGGCATGGCATGAAAGCAGCAGAGCTTTTATTATGGCACAGTCCATCATTTCCTGTTGTTCAGCTCCTGATCACGTGAAGAAAAAGCAATGCTGTTTTATCAGACTAAATACATTTTAATCTTCAGTTATAATGCTGCTCTGCATAACACACAACACATTAAAGCCTCTGTTGCCCTATTTTCTGGAAAACCAAATCAGAAATTGAGGGTACATGACGTCATTAGCATAAACACACAGCTCACGCTCCGTCTCACTAGGTAAAATTGCTTCAGCAGTTACTTGAAAACACTTAGGATAATGTAAGTACATAAGTGAGCAAAATATACAACACTGTTCTGGTGGATTTTGAATATTATATTGAATAATATAAAGTCAAGCAGCTTAATTTATTTTGTTAGTGATTTGTAAATGATGGCATTATATAAACAATCGCTTTTGTCCTGACTGAAGTTACTCTGTAACTTCCCCTATAATGATTAAGGGTGTGTGATGACAAAGCTGATGTGTTGAATTGCATTGTGGCTAAATATAATCAGCAGCGCATTAAAGACAAATAGTGTAGTTTGAAGCAGTGTCCAGAAAGCTATAAAAAGCCCCCAACAGCCTGCTGAAGGCAGCGGAAGGGTGTTATTTTCCTGGATGTGTGTGTTTGAGAACAGTGAGGGGCGGCTCATAGTCAGCTGACCTCACACTAGCTGTGTTTCCATAAAAAGGATGCAAATTAGATTTATTGCCAAAACTGGAATATCGCATGAAACATTTGCAAATAAAGCAGCGTTTCCATCCAATGAGAAACAAAATCATCACTTCCTGATAAACTTGCACAAATATGAGTCAGAGAAATGTAGTTTAGCACGTTGGGATTTGCCACTGTGGTGTTTTTTCATTCATTCATTCATTTTCTTTTCGGCTTAGTCCCTTTATTAATCTGGGGTCGCCACAGCGGAATGAACCGCCAACTTATCCAGCATATGTTTTACGCAGCGGATGCCCTTCCAGCTGCAACCCATCACTGGGAAACATTCATACACACTCATTCACACACATACACTACGGACAATTTTAGCTTACCCAATTCACCTGTAGCGCATGTCTTTGGACTTGTGGGGGAAACCGGAGCACCCGGAGGAAACCCACGCGAACACGGGGAGAACATGCAAACTCCACACAGAAATGCCAACTGACCCAGCCGAGGCTCGAACCAGCGACCTTCTTGCTGTGAGGCGAACGTGCTACCCACTGCGCCACCGCGTCGCCCTGTGGTGTTTTTTCTTGTCTAATAAATGAGTTGCGCCTCAGAAGTCGAAGACGAAACATAATGAACGTGGTGAATGCGGTGGCTTTTGGAGGCGTGAGACACTCTTTGGGAGCGCAGACAGATGCTCAAGACAGTTCTGGAGGGAATAATAATAGAAGAATAATAATACCGAAGCACTGTGATGACAAACTGACGGCTGAGGCCTTTTAGAAATGAGCAAAACAACATTTCAGATGATTTACAATGTGCTGGAATCGCTGCTTGGTCCAATAATGTGTCCCTGAAACACACATTTACATCTGATCATCATCTGTTAAAGCAAAATCACATCACTTTACTGATGCGCATGTTGGAGTTTATTCACTAAATGTGTTTCCATCATAGTTTATGCGCATTTCTGCCATGAGAAAACACAGAGAATAAGTGGACTTAAAGGGTTAGTTCACCAAAAAATGACAATTCTGTTCATAATTACTCTCCCTCATGTCTTTCCAAATCACCTGAGACCTTTGTACATCGTCAGAACTCAAATGAAGATATTTTAGATGAAATCCGAGAGCTCTCTGATTCTCCATAGACTGCAATGATAATTAAGGAACATCCTCAAAACAGACCATCCCATATAGAAATCTGATATATGGAAATATATGCAAATTACATACATGACATACAAGTTCATATTTGGATTTCACATATATAAAATATAAATATATCTCATATACTTCAAAAGGAGGGACGCCACGGTGGCACAGTGGGTAGCGCTGTTGCTTCACAACAAGAAGGTCGCTGATTTGAGTCTTGGCTGGGTCAGTTGGCATTTCTGTGTGGAGTTTGCATGTTCTCCCCGTGTTGGCGTGGGTTTCCTCCGGGTGCTCCGGTTTCCCCCACAGTCCAAACACATGCGCTATAGGTGAATTGGATTAACTAAATTGTCCGTAGTGTATGAGTGTGTGTGAATGTGAGAGTGTATGGGTGTTTCCCAGTGCTGGGTTGCTGCTGGAAGGGCATCCGCTGTGTAAAACATATGCTGGAATAGTTGGCGGTTCATTCCGCTGTGGCGACCCTTGATAAATAAGGGAATAAATAAAATTTTAATAATAATACTGTGTGTATCTTACAATATGAATTGCACAGCCGTTCCTGCATTTCTGCTTCATCCGCTTGTGTTTGCTGATGTTGTGTGTCTGTCCTGCAGGACCTGAACCCCGAGCTCAGACCGCGGCTTTGTGTCATTAAGAAAGGCTCCAATGGCTTCGGCTTTAACCTGCACAGTGAGAAATCCAGACCGGGACAGTTCATCAGAGCCGTAGATGAAGACTCGCCAGCAGAGAGATCTGGACTCCGGCCTAGAGACCGCATCATACAGGTACCAAACTATTTTACCTTTTGTCAGTTAAGTGGCTAATTAAGAGTAGGAAAATATACGAATTTTAAAAGGAGGTGTGGCACCAAACCCCACCCGTGAACAGCGGTGTGTGAATATAACCATACTTCTAATGGTAAATTAATTGATTGTATTTGTTATAATCAGACTTAATACAAACAGTCTGCAGAAACACTTTGATTGACATTCTCCCTTTGTATGATGTCATCAGAGGGGGAAAGCCCCGCCCATTAGTGACCATCTCTCCCTCATTAGCATAGGACACTAGTATTGTTTTTGAATCTGCCACTATGCTGACACACAGGCATTTGTAGCTCCGCCCTCTTTTAAAAAAGAGCACAATCTCATTTGCATTTAAAGCGACAGTCACCAAAACGCCACAATTAGGATCAAAGCCTAAAAGGTCAGTTTCAGAGAGTTCATTCATTCATTTTCTTTTCAGCTTAGTCCCTTTATTCATCAGGGGTCGCCACAGCGGAATGAACCGCCAACTTATCTAGTATATGTCTTACGCAGCGGATGCCCTTCCAGCTGCAAACCATCACTGGGAAACATCCATACACTCTCATTCACACACATACACTACGGACAATTTAGCTTACCCAATTCACCTATACCACATGTGTTTGGACTGTGGGGGAAACTGGAGCACCCGGAGGAAACCCACGCCAACACGGGGAGAACATGTCTCAGAACATTATTTAATACATTATTAGAACATTCCATTGACGTTATTTTAATGTTCTTGGAGCGTTCCCTGTTATCTGAGTCTTCATCTGAAGCGATGGCCACTGAAGGAGTGAAGGAAGCAGAGGGAGGAGAGAGAGAAACGGAGGGTTTTTGTTGTCCCTCAGGGGCCTCCAGTCCTTCTACTGTGAGCCAGGCTCTTTGTGCGGGACAGACTGCTATTGTCCTGCTGAGAGAACATTGTCCGGTTCCTCTTTGGGACGAAGCTCCAGTCTCAGACACACCCTCTTCCTCATATAGATCTGACACAAATTCCCTCAACATGACGGCGCTTTTTTACCATGACATTAAATATGGACAGTTGAAGTCAGAATTATTCGCCCACCTGTATATTTCCCCCCAATTTCTGTTTAACGGAAAGAAGATTTTTTTTTCAACACATTTCTAAACATAATAGTTTTAATAACTCATTTCTAATTCTTTTATCTTTGCCATGATGACAGCACATAATATTTGACTAGATATTTACTAGTATTCAGCTTAAAGTGACATTTGAAGGCTTAACTAGGGTAATTAGAGTAAAGTTAGGGTAATTAGGCAAGTCATTGTATAACAGTGGTTTGTTCTGGAGACAATCCAAAACTAATATTGCTTAAGGGGGCGAATAATATTGACCTTAAAATGGCTTAAAAAATTAAGAACTGCTTTTATTCTAGCCGAAATAAAACAAATAAGACTTTCTCCAGAAGAAAAAATATTATAGGAAATACTGTGAAAAATTCCTGAATCTGTTCAACATCATTTGGGAAATATTGGAAAAAGAAAATCTTTCAAAAAGCAACATTTTGTGTCTGAATAATGTGCAGGTTAGTGTATACTCCATCAGCTGGTTTCATTTCTGTCAGCTTTGTGTTTAAGTATTAATAAACTATTACGGCTCAGAACAATGTTTTGTGTCAAAATTTTTTTCCCTGGCAAGTAGCTGTTTAATAAGCAGTGGTTTTTGCAGAATTAAACCTTCAGTCTTACAGTCTTCGATTCAGACTGCCAATAAACCTGTCATGCTTTATTCTGTGATAACAACGTCCTGGATGTACTTTATCCCTAACTTAATGACTATTATTAAATAACAGATATTTCAAGAAAGTCACAGTTCTCTTGCTTAGACTGATTCCTCCTGGTTTCCTCCTGGTTTTCAGGCAGACGTGCGCTGCGTGAATGTTTGTGAACTGAAGACACAGGATATCCTTCCCTCGGACAGCAGGAAGGGACACTGATAATATTGAAAAATGAATCCCTGCTTTGATAAACACTCTCTTTGGGGGAACAATGAAGATGTGAATAATGCGGCAAAAAATAGATTATAGGACGACGCCAAAAAATAGCCTTTTTCCTTCATTTGAGTGTGAAACACTATAAAATAATTACATTTCTATAGCAGACTCTTGTCAGAATTACGTGACTTATTCTAGAATTACAAGTACATCTTTCATTCATTTTCCGTAAACTGGAATGAAATACAACTAATGTATTATTTACAGTCAACTGAAACTATTATTAATGTGAAATATAGCAAAATGATTAAATGTGATATCGCAATAACAAAATAGACAAATAATTAATCTTACACTAATTAGGGACAGAGCACCGGAACGGTGCGTAGGCCCTATTGGAATTGCTCCGTTTATTATTATTATTATTATTATTATTATTATTATCCTCCGGAATGAATCGCCTTTTTGAGGGTCTAAACATGCTCGAAAACTCACGAAACTTTGCACACGCCTCAGAAGTGGCGAAAATGTACGTTTGTTATAGGTTTCGGAAGTGGGTGTGGCAAAATGGCTCAGCAGCACCACCTATGCACATTTGACGGACTGGCCCCAGAGCTACGTTTCACGTAGACGTACGAAAATTGGCACACACATCAAACATGCCAAAACCTACAAAAAAGTCTCTTGGAGCGAAATCTCAAACCCAACAGGAAGTCGGATATTTTTAATTAGGTTTATCATTCATTCATTCATTTTCTTTTCAGCTTAGTCCCTTTATTAATCCGGGGTCACCACAGCGGAATGAACCGCCAACTTATACAGCATATGTTTCACGCAGCGGATGCCCTTCCAGCTGCAACCCATCACTGGGAAACATCCATACACACTCATTCACACACACACACTCATACACTACGGACAATTTAGCTTACCCAATTCCCCTATAGCGCATGTTTTGGGACTTGTGGGGGAAACCGGAGCACCCGGAGGAAACCCACGCGAACACGGGGAGAACATGCAAACTCCACACAGAAATGCCAACTGACCCAAACGAGGCTCGAACCAGCGACCTTCTTGCTGTGAGGCGAACGTGCTACCCACTGCGCCACCGTGCCACCCTAATTAGGTTTATATTAAACATTTTCAAAAGGTATGTTTTCCTCAAAATGATGTTGTTACATAAAGGATTGGCCAAATCGTGTAGAATCGTGTTGCTTTTAGTAAAATTCTACTAAAGATTCCTCAAACTGTGGAACTTCTGTGCTTGAAATAAAATGGACATGGGAAAAAATAATTTTTAGATGTTTATTTTTTATTAAAATAGCTCTAGTTAGGGGAGTCAGGGACGAGGACAACAGGGACATCACATATATATATATCATCAAGCCAAAAATTATTCATAGCAGACAAAAAACATTACCGTTTAGCAGTGGCCCAGCCAGAGTCCTGACTAAAATCCAATTGAGAATCTGTGGAGGGAGCTAAAGATTAAATATATGTGTATATATGTGTGTGTGTGTGTGTATACAGTATATATGTGTGTGTGTGTGTGTGTGTGTGTGTGTGTGTGTGTGTGTGCGTGCGTGTGTGCGTATGTGTGTGTCTATACAGTAGTCAACATTTGAAGTGGACCAAAAAAGTTAAGGGTTTAAATTAAAAAAATGTTGTTCGAAAGACAACAATGGGTGTATACAATATATGTAATTGTTTATATATTTTTTATATATCATACAAATAAAATAATACTTAATAATTATAATATTACTTTTTAAAATATCTTAGATACTAAAATAATACTAAATTAAAGCACTGAATCTAAATGCATTGATTTAATGATGCTATTATGAACTTTTAACGCATCAGTGTGAGTCCGCTCTGTGTATTCATGCAGTGTGTGTGTGTGTGTGTGTGTCCTCAGGTGAACAGTGTTTCAGTGGAGGGGAAGCAGCATGCGCAGGTGGTGTCTGCGATTAAAGCTGGTGGTGAGGAAACATCGCTCCTGGTTGTAGATCCAGACACAGATGCTTTCTTCAAGAAGTGTCGAGTGTCACCGACCACAGAACACCTCACTGGTACACAAACAAAACACAATATCAGCAGACACACACGCACTCAGACATGCACACACACCGCTGCCTGTAGGGGGCGTCCCACACAGTGTCCCAATTCACATACTGGTGGTTTTTAGACAATATTCTTTGGTTACAATAACATTATTCAAAATTTTTCATAACATTTCAGTCTCATATTATAATACTGTTTTAAGAACGTTATTTCAAACGTTATTAGAACATTACATTGACATTATATTAATGTTCCCAGAACGTTATTCAATACGTTATCAGAACATTCCATTGACATTATATTAATGTTCCCAGAACGTTATTCAATACGTTATCAGAACATTCCATTGACATTATATTAATGTTCTCAGAACGTTATTTAA
>CAIGQV010016663.1:1382695-1401050 GCA_903798115.1 Danio jaintianensis | reverse complement strand
TTAAAAGCAACGGGTTTACTCACTTTTATAAAGTAAAGTCAACTAATTGTTTTAAAAGCGACAGATTTACTCACTTTTATAAAGTAAAGTCAACTAATCGCTTTAAAAGCGACAGATTTACTCACTTCATAAAGTAAATGTTACGAAATGTAAGAGTTAAGAGTTGCTAAATGACATTTAAAATGCTACTTTTTACAATTATATTTGTATTGTTAAATACTTTCGGTTTTTTTTGCATATTAAAATTTTGTACAGAGAGATTTGTTTTTAAGTGAATGAACACTCACTCACTCATTATCTTTCGGCTTAGTCCCTGATTAATCAGGGGTCGCCACAGTGGAATGAACCGCCAATTACTTATGTAATTTTATGCAATTTATGGGGATATACTTTTATGTAATTTACGGGGAAAGTCCCATACACTCTCCCATTCACACACACAAACGAATGACAGTTGCATCCCTGGTATAAACAAATAAAGAAATAAAAACAATGCAAAATGACAAAATTACTAAATTCATTTAATACAAAAGGTTAGCAAAAATTAGGACTACCCATATCAGTGTTGTTACTGTATATTAAAACTAATCAAGTATATCACTAGTGTATAATATCAACACAAGTAAAGGCCTGTTCATACCAAGAAGAATCACTATAATATGATAATTAAAATACATCATCCCCATGTCTTTACCAATATGCATGTTTCACATTATAGTTATTGTTCATGATGTGAACGGGCCTTAAAATGGGCTCTAAAACTAGCGCTAAATGCTAAATCGGCCTTCAGTTACACAATTACATCTCGTAACTTGGATTAAAACATCAATTTAGACATATGGCACAGAGAAAGAGTGTGGAAATATCCCACATCGGACACACATCAGGTCGTGTGCAAAAGTAGAAATGCTACCTTCCATTAGCTTAGCTGCAGGATCATTCTGTTAGCATTGTGTTAGCATCATCCGACATTTGACGTGAAATAAAAAATATACATATGCTTTGGTACAACAAACAGGTTTGCTTCCCATTCAAATATACCTTTAGTGTACAATATACATATCTGATAAAGTTTAAATACTATTGTGGACTAATATAAGTTTAAAGATGGTCAAAACAATAGTTCATGGTTCCTGCTTTAGGTGCATTAAGGCAGCATTTCTGCATTCATGTTCCCTTTAAAAGCACACTTTCATACAACAAATAGACATTAGTCATGTGTTTTTACCTGCAAAGTCATTAAGAAAAATGAGGGACAAGCACCTCCCGAAGGCTGTTTACCTGCTGAAATGTGTAAAAGTCACATGTAGTCCTTATAAAACAACATTTTTTGAGCATAAATGCTTTGGGAAGCACAGTTATGATGAATTGTTGCTTTACACAACTCTATAAAAGACAGTAGTGATTTGGATTAGCATGATGACAATAAATACTGACAGAAATGTGACCTTTGAGTGAACATTGAGTTTTGTTTTTAGTCCAAATATATAAAAAAAATCAAGAAGCACAAAAAAATCATTACAAAAAATTATATTACATTGTATTTATTTGAAAATCCTTTTATTTGTTTTAGTTTAATTTAATAAAATGATTTTCAAATAAATACAATGTATTATTTCATTTTTTATACAACAGTTCTGTCTGGTTCTCGAATCTGATTGGCTGATAGCTGTGCGATATTCTGCAATAACAGCACTCGTACAGCCTCTTCACCCTTCTGTATTACTCCGCCCACATAGAGTGACAGCAGATCAATAAACTCACTACAGTTTGACAAATATTGCAGCTGTTGGACAGCATAATGTACTTTTGAGGCTTTTTTAGTGGAGAATGTAGTTGTTTAGATTGCAACTATGCAGTTTATTTATAAGGATAATGCCTATTTTAAAATATTTATAATTTCGGAGATACAGCGCGTCGGCGGCCATCAGCCTGTCATAGTGAGCAGAGCAAAGACAGTTGCGCCACAAGATGGCGACAGAGACCGCATAATAAGCCCTTAGAGGAGAAAAACTCTGTAAATTTCAAACTACAGCTGATCAAATACTTCTAAAACAGGTAAGTGACATTCTAAGTCGATCTCTCTCTTTTGTATGTTGTAGTGCTGTATTTATACCATAGTAATCTGCTAGTGTTTGCTTTGCTTTGGCTTTTTCGGGGTTAATTATTGTGATCTCCCGATTGCAACAGAGAAATACTGGGAAATCTCTGTAGACTGATGGCATTTCATGCCGTTCAGCCTTATAATCTTAAAACGTCAGCAAAATCAGCTGTTTTTTTTTCATCTTTGTCATTACTTTAGACATTACGCTAGAGAATCATTCAAACACTAGCTCTAAAGTGACGTTGGTGAGTGAGCAGCAATGGTTTCTGCTGTTCTGACGTCAGCTGCAGATGTGAATGAATGGCGGAAGAAAGTAGTTCCTCATACAAAAGGATTTTGAGACTCTCTGTGTTTGATTTTCTTTTTTATATACACGATTATGCCGTCGAACTGTTGTATAAACGCAATATCAGACTCCTAGCAGTGCGATATGGCTGTATATCGTCACTGCTGGGGCACTAAGGCACTCGGCCTGCAGTCTCAAGCCAACGCACGCCTCCCACCAGTGCCGATGTATAGCCATATCATACTGCTACTCATGTGAGAGATATATATATATTCTTTTTTTTTATAATTATTTTTTAGGGGTTTTCACCTTTATTGGGATAGGACAGTGGAGATAGGGGGAGCAGAGATAGGGGAAGGATCGGCAAAGGACCTCGAGCCGTGAAATCGAACTCGGGTCGCCGTGAGCGCCTTGGTGCCAACAAATATATATATTCTTAACTTTCATTTTATTTTATTTTTTGGGTAAAATAAGTCAAAATGAAGTGAGTTTTTCCATAAAACAAGCTAAATAATCTGTGAGTAAAATGAACATATTTCAAACTTAAAACATTATTTTATTTAGCACAATCACAGATTATTGTTCTCGCTTTAAGGAAAAACTCACTTAATTTTGACGTATTATTCATGAAAACAAAACAATATGTTTTACTTGTCATGAAACTGCTTCTTGATTTAAGAGTTTTTAGATGTTTCGACTAGAAAACGTGTTTTGTAGTGTATAAATGTGTTGAATCAGTGTAGCGTTGTGAAATGTATATTGCTCTAGGAATGGATCTCATAAGTGCACATCTTTTTTATCTGTCCAGTTCACTTGGGTCATGCTTGGTCCACAGTCCAGCCCCCCCAAAAACAATAAAATAACAGGACAAAAAGAAACACACACATATATATAAACTGTATATGCTGGTAAACTGAAATAGGAATCAATAAAATAAGTAGAGATCAGTGTCTGTGTGGTCTTTAGAAATGGAGATCGGCAGAGGTTTGTGTCTGAGAGTTCATCTCTGCTTGAAATGTAAGGCAATAGTGTAGATTTCTACTCTCCTGATTCTGGGATGTCCAAAACATTGTAAAAAATGGCTTTAATCCAGCATGGCGTCCAGCTGATCGGCCAGATCATCAAACATGTTCCCGATGTCATCCAGAATGTTCCCCGCAGACTTCACCGCATGAGAAACACTGAAGGAGACAGAAGAGTTCAGTGAGACAGAGTGTACACTGGTGTTTCAGGCTGTGAGATCATCAACACTGTGAACTCTGATGTAAACTGAAGAGTATCGGACGGGGTTCTTATAACTTTTTAAAGGTGCCCTATAATGAAAATCGGGGTACACCAAGGCATAGTAGAATACTAAGAGATCAGTATATGGAAATGGGCATACTGTGAGCCTCAGACACCACTGTTTCCTCGTTCTCATGTAAATTCCACGAGTGTAAAACCCCGGTGGACAACGGGCCAATCAGAAGACAAAACAAACTGTGATGAGACTCACAGGCCACGCCCTCCTCATTTGCATGTATGCCTACTTTAGGTCATTCATCCGGACCTGTCAAGCAGCCACGTCATCAAGGGAACACGACTCATATGCAGCTCTGACATCATAAAAAAGCTCTGAGATCATTCATATGCACGCCTCAGGCTGCGTTTGATAAGCGTATATTTCACTTACTATGTATGTGGGACTTTTATTTTGAAAACGCGAGCCCCAAATTGTTTACTGCGTGTTACTGGGCAATGACAGACATGTTCAAACTCACCTCAGGACGTAAAATGCAGGATTTACAGACTACACATTTATTCATCTCCACTCTGAAGAGGCATAAGGTATGTTTAGTTACATCTTTTGCTAATTTATCGTGTTTATTGTGAAATGTGATGCGTCTGTTTCAACAAACACATGTAGACTGCTGAATCATGTCAAATCAATCAGCTCATATGTCATATGGTCATGCATAGGTTGATATTAATTCCTGGATGTGTTTTCTTTGACTGTAGCTTCAAAATACAACGCCATACATCTCTATCACTCTCTTTTGTCAAGTTTAATTATAATTTAGCCTTTACCTACAACAGATCTAGTGAGCAAAACAGGTTAACGTTACTCTGATTGGGTTTATATTTGTCCGTGTTCAGCCAGCGTGCATCATGCTCTGTGTGTGTGTGTCTGTAAGAGCGGCACATCAGAGCGGAGCTCATTAATATTCATGACACGAACCATATATGGTCAATCATGGACCTCTTGATTCTAGTGGTATTTTATGGAGTAATAAATGAGCTTATAAAACCATTTCTGGAGATTTTTTGAACTTACCGAAGCCATAAACCTACTATGTAGACATCAGAGAACAATTTAACTTATTAAACCAATGCAGTATATGGCACCTTTAAGCACTTTCCAGGTGCATTTTTTTTCAGGACTTCACATGTGTAGAAAATAACATATTTACATATATATTTGATCAAATTATATAAGATACTATTTGTTATAGTATTTCATTACTCAATTGTCTGAAATACTCGATTCTGATTGGTCAGTCACGACATTCCAAGGTAAGTTATTCCCAGATAACAACCGTTGAATAACACAGACTCATCCAGGAACTGAGAATAAACTTGACTGTCAGTGAATACGTTCACATCCATATACTTACATCCACATTCATTAGTATCTGCTTGTCTGTCATTCTGCGTTTTTTTCACTGTTTGTGACCTGACCTCCTGTCCAAGTGCACCCTTGCACATTTGTCATCAAAGCGACCGGACTACAATCGGACTACATTCGCACATGTGCTGAGATCTGTTTGACCAGGCTGTGGATTAAAGCTAATAATATTGTAAATAAAGTAAAATTTCTTGCACGGACCGATCGTTTCGCTCACAAGACCTCAGTGTGTCATCAGCTATTGATTTGGCTCGTTTGTATCCGTTTATTTTTTATCTAAAAAGAGTACCACCATTCACTGCCATTATGTGAATCACAAAGAACCACGGATTCAGCTCAAAATGTTCTTTAAAGGTCCCGTGAAGTGCTTTAAAATGTGCATCTCTTTATAAGATGTTTGACGTAATCTCAACCGAAACACGAAGAGAGGGCGGGATATAGTGTAGCTCCTCCCCTTTTTAAAAAAACTGCCAATAGCGTTTTGTTTTATCACAGCTCTGCCAGTCAGAGCTCTGCGAATCAAATGTGAAGCGTCTTGAAGTGGGCGGGGCATGTCAGACACTAGAGAGCATTTGATTGGTCAGGAATTTTGATGAGAAACTGAAGCAGGAGGTGATGTGAATAAAACCGTTGATCCATTTAGGTGGAGGTGACAAACTACAAACTGTCAAATAGTCACTTTTTTGAGTGATCGATTACTTTAAAAGTAAAGGTGGTGTAAAAAAAAAAAGCATCTCTCACCCCACGTTGTTGTTGTTCTCCAGAGTCAATTTTCTCTCCACCGCCTTCAGGGCTTCCTCCAGGGTGGAGCTGGTCTTCTCCAGCCGCTGGTGCTTCAGTGTTGACCCCTGACCTCCGTCCGTAGGAGTCTGAACATTTCCTGAGGTCATCCCCTGAGCCGTGTTTTCTGCTGAAGGGCAGTATGGGATTGGAGATGGAGGCGCTGCAAAGGCCACACTCTGAACAACACTCAGAGTCACGCTGGAGCCAACAACTGCACAACAACAACACAGAACATATTGTTATTGTTTTTTTATGAATAAAATGGTACAAGCCATAATGAGCAGGAAGAGGCAGAAACCCAAAAAGCCTCTTCCCAAATGATAAAGAAAGCAATACCAAAACTGCAATTCAGTTCTAAATTACAATTGCAAATACATACACTTAGCAGAGGTCAACGAATGCCTCACATAATGCTGATTTCAAGCTAAATGTCTTTATTTGGGTAGGCACAGCAAACACAATGTTCCTGTAATATTAATTTTTTAATTCCGGTTGGCTATTTTTTTTAAAGAACCAAAACATAACGTTAGGGAAAAGTTCTTTTTAGGTTTAATTATTTGCAACCACAAATAATGTTCCCAGAAGGTTGCAGGAAGGTTATTGGTAAACAACCAACAAAAAAACTGCAAGGTGGTTATTTAGAAAATTACCTAAAAATAAGCTATACATAAGCTTCAGTAATCAACTGCAGGTGTCCCAAGTTCGAGTCCCAATTCTTGGACCTTTCTTGATCCCTTTCTCGCTGCCAATTCAAATCCTGTCAAAATATACCGTCCTATCATAATAATGCTAAAAAAGCAAAAATGACATCTACATCACAAAGTATTATAGATATGCAATGACAAACTAATACAACTCACCATAATAGAGAGAGGTTTGTGTCTCACTTATGCTGGAGCAACTGAACCTTATAAAGACACATTGTAAATATGTTGCTAAGCAAAGCAAACAGATCCCGATTGCTGCACTGACGTTCGTACCTGGTTTGTATCCTCATAGAAAATGTTTAGAATTCTAGTATTGGAGCAGCGCTTCCGGTCTCTGGTCTGTGTGCACAGATATGGATATTGGTTCTTAAAGGGGAAACTCACAATAAAGTGGGATCTCATATAGAGTAATTCTGCATTCTTGCAGCCCGGTAGAAACTATTTCACAACCCGACATAGGGTTGCGACCTGGGGGTTGGGCATCCCTTCTTTATACTCTTTCAAGTCTTAAAAGCTTGCAAATCATAAACTTGCACTCTATTAAGTCTAAACTCTGCAGTGACTCCACAAACCGAATACGTTCTGAAATGTGTCATCTGGTCAACTATAATCAAAACTCAACATTGCATATCCTTGGATACGAATATTGCACATTGCGATATCGATTCTGAAATTATATATTGTGTAGCCGTACCTGTTGGATGTGCGGGAACAGGTTGAGAGGCGTGCCGTGTTAGACTCAGAGGACTGGGAGGTTTTGGGGCAAGAGGCGGAGGTGCTTTCACAGGTTTGGCCGGAAGCTCCACATATGGCAGACTCACATCGGTTTCACTGATGCGGAGCTTCATTGTGTCCTGAGATCCTACATCCGACGATTCCCCAGACACTGCGTTCGGCTGCTCCTTATCCTTTGGCTTCTGCCGTCTTTTCACGGTGTCGGACTCTTTGAGATTGAACTCTGGAAGGTCTGGGGTTTTGACTGGTTTGGCTTTCTCCGGACACTCAGTGGTGGTGGTGGTGGTCTCCACTTTGAGAGGTCCTCCAACTTTGGGCCTCTGTTTAATAGTGAGGTTGCCTTCCTCTGCAAACGGGATGCATTCACTGGAGCTGTTCTGAGGTGAAGATGAACTCTCCAATCCTGAATCCTTCGTCCCGTCATCTTCCTCCGAGTCTGACTTTGTGGCTCTCTCAGGATCTGCTTTGCCAGACAGTGGTTTAGATTCGCTTTCACTCAGAGGTCTCCGTTTAGACCCTTCACTTGCACTAGTTGTAGTCTCCTGAAGGAGCTCCGCAGTAGGCACAGGTAGGACTGTTTCTAGAGCCGCTGCTATACTCTTTACACTCTTGCAATTCTCCACTCCTCCAGAAGATGGAGACTCTGAGACTGTTTCGACACTAGCGCTGCTGCTGCTGACGGAGCTGAGGCGTTTAGGAGGTGGAGGAGGAGGTCCTTTACGCCGAGCCCTAATTGCAAAAGAGTGACTCCGTCCGACAGATTGCTCTGGGGCGGACTGAAGACGTGCTAACTGTCCTCTGGTAGGTTTTCGGCTCAGCGTGGCATATGAAGGCATGGTTATATTAGCAAGCTGAGCCGCTTCAATATCATCTTCATCATCTGGTTCGCCATCAGACAAAGCATACCGGGATAGACTCTGTGTACGTTTCTTGGACACGCTAGGAGAGTGCCGATCAAGCGTAGCACTGCTATATTGTGCACGATGATAATTGAGGACTTGCAGATTGGGTTTGGCTGTAATTGTTGGATATTTAAAGCTGAACGGCAGCTGCTGGGGACGTGGACCCTGATCGCGGCCTTCGGGGATGTTTCGCTCTTTAGCAGGACTGCTGTCTGGGCTTGTTAGACTCTCTCGTGAGCCACTATACGGGGCTGAAGTAGACGAGGGTGTGCTTGGAGGCTCCTGAGAGCGTCCAGACCCTCGAGAGCGAGTGTCGATGCTCTCCTGACTGGAGGACATGCCTACTGCACTCTTGATGGCGAGTCCGTCTTGGCAGCCGCTATATTGCGAGGACATGGCGCTCTGGAGCTCTGTGCTCAGCTCGCTGTCCTGAAAAGTCATCATTTTGGGCGTGTGGGGTGAGGGGAGGTCACCGCTTTCAGAAGGGGGCTCGATTGTGACCAGGTCCAGGGCTGCGGGTGTTTTGCGGCGCAGTGTGCCCTGTCCGGATTCAGCCTGCAGAAGAGCCTTGTGGATATCACACAACTTCTTCACCGCAAGCATTAACTTCTTTTGATGGCCTGTCAGAGGGACACACACTGTTTTAGCACTTACCATACACCACACATCAACTTAACACAAAAGGACATAATTCACAGGAGAGTTAACACCCTGTCCCAATAGACAAGTTTTATGTATATAGTGAAAATCCTGGTTCACTATATACAATTTCAGGACATATTTGATTAAAGAGTTTATAAATACCAAAGCAGTGCATTCATATCACTATATATGGTGGAAAACCAAACGTGCAATATGGGCGATTTGCGGATAAATTTTGTGTCTCCTAGATAAACCTTCTATTACTTTTCAACAACAAATAAAATTAATGAAACAGTTTTGAATAATAACACAAAATATAATAAAGATATCTTTTAAACTAATGTTGAGAGAAATTTTTTTCTTGAAACTATTAACTTAAAGACTCCCACTATACCTATTTTTTTTATACCTTTATTTTTTCTTGACTAACTTTATGTGCATTTATTTTACTAAGTTTGCACGAAACATCTGCTTTCTGTATTATTTGTAAGTTCATTTTAGGTCTTTGAGGTTAGCATCAGGAGCTAAAGCACAAAAAGATGGAAAATGTCAACTCTGTTAGTGGTTTACAAAGTTTAACAATAAGTTAAACAACAATTAGTAACAATCAAATGTTCCCCATCACATTTAAGCTTTTTTCATTGTTTTAGATTAACAATGGATGTAATTTATACAGTTGTTGTGTATCATTCCGGTTTAAGCAAAAATGAGTGGAAATTGCTTGAAATGTACCTGCAATTCTGGAATAAGTCATGCACTAGTAAAAACTCATTCTAATTCTAGCTAAATATATAATGAATCATCTAAACCAGTCTTTGTCTAGCTCAGGGGTGTCCAAACTCGGTCCTGGAGGGCCAGTGTCCTGGAGAGTTTAGCTCCAACCCTAACCAAACACACCTGAACCAGGTGATCAAGCTCTTACTAGATATACTAGAAACGTCCTGGTAGGTGTGTTGAAGCAAGTTGGAGGTAAACTCAGTAGGACACCGGCCCTCCAGGACCGAGTTTGGACACCCCTGGTCTAGCTTATCTTTTAGTTTGGTAACCCTTTATTACAGTACTTCTGTGTTTCAGTCAAAGCTCACCTAGTTTGGTGATGCCAATCTCCTGTAAGTCCTCCCATGTGAGATCTCGGACAATGTTTATGGAGTCGTAGCCGTTTTCAGAGAGTTTCTTATGATACTGGGGCAGACCTATGGCACTCAGCCACTCTCCGAGGTCCTGCTAAGAGAAGAGATTTTACCGTGAGAGACCTAAAGACCTCAAAAGCTTCAAACTGGCAGACAGTAATTTACCGGTATGTACTCCGGCAGCCAATCTGGAATGCTGAGGTTGCCGATCTCCAGGGAAATCTTCTTGCGGTGGCCTGGTTTAGTCACGCCGATAGCTGTGAGATCCTGAAAAAAGATGGATACTCTCCATCAGCATCAACACAAACGAACAGCACGTCACTTTAAAGAAACCTGCTCTGAGCGCACCTCGGGGGTCATCCTGCTGATGGTGGGCACATCGTAGCCAGCACTGAGGAAGTTTGCAGTGTACTGCTCCAGCTGAAACTCACTCAGCCACTGATAAATAGCTTCAGCATCCTGCCAATCAGTAAAGACATGACATGAAAATATGATCATATCACCCCAATTTTATCTTCCTTAGACTGGTTAAGTTCTGTATTGGTTATAAAGTGTTGTTTCTTACCTATAAAGCTTTAAATAATCTAGCTCCTGTTTATCTAACCAACCTTCTGTCTCGCTACAATCCAAGCCGCTCTTTAAGATCTCAAAACTCAGGGCTGCTGGTAGTACCTAGAATAGCAAAGTCCACTAAAGGAGGTCGAGCGTTCTCATAAATGGCTCCTGAACTCTGGAATAGCCTTCCTGATAATGTCCGAGGATCAGACACACTCTCTTAGGTCAAAACTAGATTAAAGACCTATCTTTTTAGCAAAGCATATACACAATGCATCACATAACTGTAGGATGCATGAGTCTTATTACACCAGGCACTTTGTGAGAAGTACTTCTGGTAATGGTAATTAATAACTGAACTTTTTCTGATTTTGATTGTAATACAATAATGTGCACCTTTTGCAAAGCTGCTTTGAAAAAAATAATTATTGTGAAAAGTGCTATACAAACCAACTTGAATTAAATTGAACATGAACTCACATAAAGACAGCTAGCAAAATCATATCTGCCAACACTCCTGTTTTTCCTGGTAGTCTCCAATATTTCACACCCACCGTCCTGTTTTTTTATTTCTCCCGGGGAACTCCCATAATTTGTATGGCTCAATCCTGTTACGAAAAATCACTTTATGTCCATGTTAGTCAAGTTGCTTGATCTTGTATGAAGCTCATCACCTCACATAATTGACAAAATATTCAAATCTCAAAGTATATTTTATCTCAATCTGGCAACATACGTTACAACCCAGTTGCACTGTTGATTTCTGCGCAGGTGGTAGATTGGGGATTAGATTACAAGTAGCAACGTCAGTTATAGTAGATACATAGCTGAAGTCAAAATGATTCGCCCTCCTGTGATTGTTTTTCTTTATTTTTCCAATATTTCCCAAATGATGTTGAACAGATTCAGGAATTTCTCACAGTATTTCCTATAATATTTTTTCTTCTGGAGAAAGTCTTATTTGTTTTATTTCCACTAGAATAAAATCAGTTTTTAATTTTTTAAAACCATTTTAAGGTCAATATTATTAGCCCCCTTAAGCAATATTTGTTTCGGATTGTCTACAGAACAAACCACTGTTATACAATGACTTGCCTAATTACCCTAACTTTACCCTAATTACCCTAGTTAAGCCTTTAAATGTCACTTTAAGCTGAATACTAGTATCTAGAGAAATATCTAGTCAAATATTATGTACTGTCATCATGGCAAAGATAAATCAGGTATTAGAAATGAGTTCTTAAAACTATTATGTTTAGAAATGTGTTGAAAAAATGATCTTTCTGTTAAACAAAAATTGGGGAAAAATGTACTGGGGGGCTAATAATTCTGAGTTCAGCTGTATGTGTTGTGAAATGTAATGTGTTTTCTGACCTTGCCCTCCAGCAGCTGTTGAGGACGCACAAACTGCTGAGAGAAACCCTGCTCTCCTGCCCTCTGTGTGGGCAACACAGGTCTGCGCAGAGCTCCTTCAAAACACATTACACATACACTCATTTTAACATATGCACACCTGACAGCATATTTTATGTTTCATATTTCATGCAATGCAATGACGTTCATGCATTTTAAAGAGGTCATATAATACTTTATATAATGTATTAAAAAATACTTAATTGATGATTTAATACATGAAGCTGTAAATGGCATTTTTGTGTGGAAGCAAAAACATGCTTTTTTTCTTGTGTCTCTCTTTAAATGCAAATGAGCTGCTGCTGGTACTTAGAGTAGCTCCTCCCCTTTATATAAAAAAACAGCCAATAGCGTTTTGTTTTTATCACCAGCGAGAGTGGTTGAGCTCAAGTGATTCAAATGAACAGCAAATGAGAAGAAGGGGGCGGGGCAAGTCAGATACTAGAGAGCATTTGATTGGTCAGAAGATTTGAGATGTAGATTTGCTGACAGATTTCAGATGCAGACAGTTAACATTACCTGTGGGTGCATCAGCATGCTTGTTATTGTCGGGCTGTAGTAAATCCACAGCCGCTGGTGCCGTCTACGTAAAAAAAATAAAAGAACATTTCAGAAGAAACCGAAGCTATTAAAACTTGACATAGAAACAATAAATGCACACCAGAAGCAAAAACAAAAAAGTCCAGAATATAGCCCTATTATTCCAAAATGCCTTATTATTTAGTATTAGGATTATTGCAACCAAAACATTTCAATTCCAATGAATTTTCCAATGTTTTTGGTAGCTTTTCTGGACTTTTCCTGTCTATGGAGGATGAGGGAGCTCTCAGATTTCATCTAAAATATCTTCTGAAGAGCAACTGAGAACTCAGGGGATTGAGAAGACATGAGGGAAAGTAATTAATAAGAGCATTTTAATTTTGGGGCGAACTAACACTCGAACATCCATGTTTATCAATCAAATCAAAGAATATTGTTTTTTTCCACACAGTACAGCAGGTTTAACAATAAACACGAGAACACAAAACTAAACAAAAGCACAAAGTGAGATTAAATGTATATGTAATTATGTGAGGTGCTGGTGTGTGAATGTTATGGGTATTAGACCTCTAAATCATGTCTAAATCAATATTATATTTGCGCATATACATTAGAATAGTCAGTGCTGAAGCCAAATCTGGATCTTATCTAACAAAATAACTTACGATAACGGTCCAAAAACTAGTACAGCCAAATTTATGTGTTATAGAAAAACATTAAATACAAATTTTAAAAAGAGGAAAAATCAAGAGAAGCAAAAAAAATTGAAAAAATTAGTTGAAATTTTGTAGGTTGTAAAAATTTTTGTAATATTTTGCTTGAATTTAATTGTATTATCTAAAATATGTTTGGTGACTAAAATATTATTTTAATAAATATATATGGGCTGCACGGTGGCGCAGTGGGTAGCACGTTCGCCTCACAGCAAGAAGGTCGCTGGCTCGAGCCTCGGCTGGGTCAGTTGGAGTTTCTGTGTGGAGTTTGCATGTTCTCCCCGTGTTGGCGTGGGTTTCCTCCGGGTGCTCCGGTTTCCCCCACAAGTCCAAAGACATGCGGTACAGGTGAATTGGGTAAGCTAAATTGTCCGTAGTGTATGTGTTTGAATGAGTGTGTATGGATGTTTCCCAGTAATGGGTTGCAGCTGGAAGGGCATCTGCTGCGTAAAACATATGCTGGATAAGTTGCCAGATCATTCCGCTGTGGCGACCCCAGATTAATAAAGGGACTAAGCCGAAAAGAAAATGAATGAATGAATGAATAAATATATCTGTTTTGTTTAAATGCACCAAAATACATTGCCTATATTCACTGTGAACTGATTTACTGATTTACATTTATAAATTAAATATTTATATCTAATACAAATTATATATAATTATAAATATGTATATAAATATTTAAGTTTTGTATTTTGTGTGTATATACACAATATTTGTTCACAATGAATAGACATATTAAGTAAATACAAACTTTTATTTTGAATGCCATTAATCACTTTTGACATAATATATGTGTGTATATACTATATACTGTACATACTATATATATATATATATATTTATTATATGTAATACACACATTACACAATACACACTATTTTGTTACATAGATATTTAAATTTTATAGAATTTATATCAACCTTTATTAATTTTTCTTCGGCTTATTCATCAGGGGTCGCCACAGCGGAATCAACCGCCAATTTATCCAGCATATGTTTTACAAAGCGGATGCCCTTCCAGCCGCAACCCAGAACTGGGAAACACCCATACACACTCATTCACACACATATTCAATTCACCTATAGCGCATGTGTTTGGACTGTGGGGGAAACCGGAGCACCCGGAGGAAACCCACACCAACACGGGGAGAACATGCAAACTCCACACAGAAACGCCAACTGATCCAGCCGAGGCTCGAACCAGCAACCTTCTTCCTGTGAGGCCACAGTGCTAACCACTGAGCCACCATGTCGCCCCTAATTTATATCATATACCTATACATTTTTTTAATATAAAAATATAAATAAACTTTTTCTCAAATATATGCATGCATGCGTGTATTTATATATACACAGTACACACACTTATCTCAAAACATCGAGATTCATTTTTGACCAGCACTAGTATTTGTACATATAATAGGTCAATAGAGCAAAGATTATGGATAGAAAGAAAGAAGAAAAAATAAACAATTAATAATGAACAGTAAATAAACATAAATAACTGAAACTGACCCTATGATTGAACTTCTCAGAATGTGTTCTCACCTTGCTGGTGTCAGGGATGGTGGCGTGCTGGTGCTGCTGTGCTCCACTGGGGGCGCTGTTGCTTTCTGTGCTCTGGCCACTGCCTGCGCTGCGGGTGCTGCCCACACTGCCAGTGCTGCCCACGCTGTTTCTGTCCCCGGCTGCAACAGAGAAAGATCCGTCAGTCCATGCTATCACAACATGACTGGGATTATGCCATCACAGCAGCCATCGGCACCACCATGCCACCGCCGTGAGGACTCTGTGCCCACTGGGACGTGCGGCTGGGTTTCTACTCAAGCAGCAGGCAGGATGGGTGAGCGGAGCAGGGCAAAGCCATGGGGTTTACAGATCACAACACACAACCAGGGTTCCCACTTTAATTCCCTGACTATCACTGACTACAAAGCTGGATTTTCATAACCTATTTACGTTTGTTTGTTAAGCGCGCACGGCCATTGTAACCAAAATGTGTTGAGACTTCTAGGCTGTGTCCAAAATCACATACTTCCATACTATATAGTACAATAAAAACAAGACCTCCGCAGAGTCTGTCTGGCCCTAGTAATACGTGCATTGTTCTAATCGTAATGTTTCACTCAAAAGTTAATTCATTCATTTTCCTTCGGCTTAGTCCCTTTATTCATCAGGGGTCGCCACAGCGGAATGAACCGCCAACTATTCCAGCATGTGTTTTACGCAGCGGATGCTCTTCCAGCCGCAACCCAGTACTGGGAAACACCCATACACACTCACATTTACACACTCATACACTACGGTCAATTTAGTTCATCCAATTCCCCTATAGCGCATGTGTTTGGACTGTGGGGGAAACCAGAGCACCCGGAGGAAACCCACGCCAACACGGGGAGAACATGCAAACTCCACACAGAAACACCAACTGACCCAGCCGGGACTCGAACCAGCGACCTTCTTGCTGTGAGGCCACAGTGCTAACCACTGAGCCACCGTGGTGACTCATTTTGTTGATTCCAGTGAAGCAAAATGCATTTTTAGACGACTATGATATTATGCTAAAATTCCAAGACCTGTGGGAACCCTGCACAACCTGCTACGCTAGTGGAAGTTAATGCTACGCCTCTGGAGATGGGTCTGTGTGGCGTCCGACAGGCCAGCCAAAGAAAGAGGGTTTTGGCAGCCAGTAGGGGGCGCAGGGGATGAGCGTTTTAGCAATGCAGCGGTTCTTACCAGCGCAGGAGTTCCTCAAAACCCACACGTCCTCCATGCTGGGCGTAAAGTGCTGGGACAGACTGCTGGGAGGAGCACCTAGCAGACACAAACACTTTTTGGGCCACTGGCCATGTTTTGTGTGGGGGTAAATGAGGGAGTACGTGGTAGGGATGGTCCCAAAGCTAAATTTACAATGTTTATTTTGCTGGCTCACATTGATGTTATTAAGGTGAATAATGAATCCTTGCAGGTTAACGCACTGAAAAAAATTTGTTTGTTGTGGTAATCTTTAATGAAAGCCTGAGCATTTGGTACTGCGTTTGGAGTGGCGGTCCTTCTGTTGAAGTCAATCTGAGGGTCTCCGTAGCAACTGCATATTAATAGCCTCTCTTACCGTTAGTTTGCTATGAGAGAATGATGTGCAAAAGAAAGCCCCGCCCCCTACTCAATATTCCGTTTCAGTTGTAAGTACATCAACATACTAAAAATAAAGGTCTCACGAACTTCCTTTAAAAAAATATCACGATACTTTCTGGTATTTATTGCAATAACGATATTAGTGACGATATAATCGAGAAGTATCCACTGAGGGACAAAAAAAAGTCCTGTATATTTAGCGAGAAAAACTAATTTGCCTAATCTCCAAATATAGATTACTGAAGAAAAGACGTCTGCTATCCTTGCAGAACAGCAAAAACGATAAAGATGACAGAAATTAACAAATAGATGAAACGACAAATGAATGCTTGTGGCAATATATGGATTATTTCTGTTCTTCAATTGATCTTGGGTATTTTATAAACATATATTATATTAATAATACAATGCTAATTGATCTAGCCTTTATCACTGCATTGAATACTATGAAGTAAAATGATTTCTATTGTTATTATACTATATTATTATACCAATAATATGCATTTGTTTAAGTCATGAGCGTTCTGTAAACACTTAAAAGAAGGCCTGGCTGGTTTTATTTGTATGCTTTGTTTCCTCTTGTACTGATTGCTTCTTTTGTGAACCTCAATTGTATGTCGCTTTGGATAAAAGCGTCAGCTAAATGACTAAATGTAAATGTAAATGTAAATATTTACTTCTGACTTCAATTTGTTTTACTCCCCAATTAGAGCTTGGCCATTGGTTAACTTTGAGTGCGCACCGCATTGTGTTCATATCCTTTGTGAAATATAGGAGATATGCACAAAAAGCTTAAACATACCAATCACTGCTGAGCAAATCAGAGGTCTTGAGTGAACCAGTCTACACTCAACAGATTGAGCCATTGTTCAAAAGACCAAAAATGTGTTCAGCCAATAGCAGAAAAGCAATTGGAGTGGCTCAAAGCTGAACCCAGAGCTGAAAATAAACACTAAGGGGCGGAGTCGAGACAAGAGAAGAAAATGACAACAGCCAATCAGAGTCAGAATAGCTGCGGAGGTTTTCACTGGTTCATAGTGCTTTAAAGACTAAACGTTTGCACCTCAACAGTTTTTTAGTCTGAATTAGACCTGAAAAATATATTTGGCCTGTTTATATTAACATCGTTAAAGAAATTAACGATTAACAAAACATAGCTAATAAAATAGCATTTTTCTTGGGAAAAGTTTTATCGTAAGAAATATTGTTATCACAATACTCAACAACAGTATCGCATATCGTATAACAAAACACAACTAATAAAAATGGCTTTTTTTTAGAGAAAAGGTATATCATAAGAAATATCGTTAATCGCAATACTCAACAGTATCGTATAACAAAACATCTAATAAAAATGTCATTTTTCTACGGAAAAGTTATTTCGTAAGAAATATCGTTATTGCAAGACTCAACAGTATTGCATATTGTATAACAAAACACAGCAAATAAAAATAAAATTTTTCTAGGGAAAAGCTATATCGTAAGAAATATCGTTATCACAATACTCAACAACAGTATCGCATATCGTATATCAAAACAAAGCTAATAAAAATGGCATTTTTCTAGGGAAAAGTTACATTGTAAGAAATATCATTATCGCAATACTCAACAGTATCGCATATCAAAACATAGCTGATAAAATTTTTTTCATTTTTCTAGAGAAAAAAAGTTACATTGTAAGAAATATTGTTATCGCAATACTCAACATATCAACATATCAAAAAATATCAAAACAAAGCTAATAAAAAAAGTCAAATTTTTCTAGAGAAAAGGTATATCATTCGAAATATCGTTATCGCAATACTCAACAGTATCGTATAACAAAACATAGCTAATAAAGATTTCATTTTTCTACAGAAAAGTTATATCGTAAGAAATATCGTTATTGCAAGACTCAACAGTACCGCATATTGTATAACAAAACAGCTAATAATTGTTTTTTTTCTAGGGAAAAGTTATATCTTAAGAAATATCGACATCGCAATACTCAACAACAGTAACGTATAACAAAACATAGCTAATAAAAAAAAAATTCTAGAG
>CAIGQV010016663.1:1337617-1363682 GCA_903798115.1 Danio jaintianensis | reverse complement strand
GATAGATAGATAGATAGATAGATAGATAGATAGATAGATAGATAGATGTGTGCTAGCAAAATAAACATTGTAAATGTTGATTTCGCACACAGACTTGAAGACTTTGTCTTGGAAATGAATGGGCTTTCTTAATTCTCTTTTGAATGGACCTACAGTGTGCAAGTTAAACAACTAGTCTGAACTGGATTAATGCACATAAATGGCAAGCAGTTAATATTTTGACTAAAGTTTAAGCTGAAGTTAATGCAGTTCTAACCGTTGCTGTCCTTGATGTCCACAACAGCCTGAGCCTCCAACAATAAGGAAAGCAGCTCTGTAGTGCCTGTGAGAGCAGCATGATGCAATGAAGAAAACCTGAGTGGGGGGAAAACAGAAAACATTTAACAACAACAACAAAAAATGGAACGAGTACTGGAAAAAGCCTTTGACAATGTAGGAACAGTACTTGCAGGCTAAAGCCAAATAATAAAGAAGCCACTTAATAACTTTTATCAGCTTATTTTGATAGCAGTTACACTTTCATCCTTCCCCACTTATGTGGCCATAAAGAGAATGGAAAAATAAAAAGCTCCAGAACATGTGAGATTGCCAACAAACCAATGTCTTGTAAAAGCGGCTCATATTCCCGAAGCTGTGGCACAATCAGAGACGAAAGTCTGAAATTTACAAGCTTTCTTGAGGGCAAAAAAAGAATCAAGGGGGAGATGTATTCAATTCAGTACAAGCTCAGACGAAAAGCAGTGTGTCGTCTGGGCACAGACGCCCTCGTATGATCTGATGCGTGTAGAAGGATGACAAATGAAAACGCTGATTGTGTGTGGTTGATGTACTTTGTTAGGACATGCCGAAATCAAAGCAAGACCTCTCGCAGGTCAGTAACAGGCCTGTCTTCAAGTAGCGCTCCTCAAATACTTCAAACATCCCGGATATAAACTTCCTCCCCTTAGTAAAATCCTCACAGACAGCACCATTACTGGAAGCATATCACAATAGAAGAGGGATCTGTCATATGAGCCAAAACTTGCCTCTAAAAAAGGTTTGAAGGGGCAAGTTCAACTTTAATGTGATGCTTTTGGAATAAATGATGCTCCGACTGCCGAATAACTTTGAATTCAAAGACTTTAATGGGGAAATAAAAGTCACGGCTTGCTAGCAGTATTTAAATCAATGACCAATCAATTAGGGTGTGTGAAATATGCAGCGGAACTATGAGACTCTTTGCTAATAGAAGGAGCAAGGTCTGTTGCAAAATCAAGTAAGATGCCTTTTAAAGGCTGGGTTTTTACTACACAGCACTTGCCACAGCTTTTGTATGGATGCCTGTTGGATTGTATTCTAGGATTGCCTTTTTTTGCTGAGAATATATGCAGTGCTGCTGTGGAAATGTTAAAAGGCAGAGCGATCATGCTCAGACTTTGTGTTCAGAGTGCCTGCAATGCCTTAAAAAGTTCATACGTTTTTTTCTGAGGTCTTATGCAAGAAATATCTTAAATATCTAGACGTCTGCAGCATAGGTCTGTAAATCTATTCCTGCATTCCTGCATTTTAGCCCACGTCTGACTCATCGAGAATCACATTCAAATATCTCAGTCATCTAGTTTGCAATGCAGGTATTTTGGCTCAACATTTTATCACACTAAAAGCAAACGATCAGATGATTTCACTCAACAAGAAACCATATGGGGTCAGCCAAAAGAAGGCATTCGTTTCCTGAACCCAAAGCTTCAGACTGACTTCTCAGAGCAGACTTCTGTCCATTGGATGTGAAGTGGGAGAGCACAGACAAGCAGAGCGGAAATGAATCAGACTGGATAAAGATGAAGGCTAAAGTTGATTATTTTCATAAACACACTAAGACTTGTGGTTAAAGGCAAACACTTTACAGACTAAACTTTTGAAGAGTTCGCAAGTAAGTCCTATCCTAGGAATCACAAGCTGGTGTCAAACTCTTAGCGGAAATCTTTAGATGTAAATCGGCTTGACATGCAACATCTTTACAGTGTACATTCCTTACACTCATGAGAAGTAGACAGCTGTAAAAGACTTAAAATTAATTGTCCATTCTCAGGCTGTGGTTCTCAACCATGTTCCTGAAGTCCCACCAATGCTACACATTTGGCATGACTCCTTAAATCGGCTCATTAGTGGAAACTCGAATACCTGAGGAAGGGAGACATGCAAAATGTTGAGGGGACTCTCGAAACACGATGAACAACCACAGTTTAAGTGGAGGATGAATGGGAATGGTTTGGTATAGTGGCTAAAACCCAGGACCAGAAACCAGATGTTTGCTGGGTTAATCCCTACTTGGTCCCAAAGTGTCAATCCCTGTTATTTGTCATCATAAAAGGTCAGTATAAACCGACAGGAATTTAAGCAGGGTGATAGGGTCATGTCAAAGCATCGGCTCTGTATCTAGTTTGGAATTAAGACTTTTGCACAGACAAATTCCACCAGACTTGATAAATTGTCAATAAAACCTTCAATTAATGCAGAATAAATTATAGACAATTACTGCACAAAGATCTCCAGAGTCAGGGAATATTCCATGGCACCACAACAAGAGGGCAGGTTAAGGCAGGAAATGGAGACTACCAGAGGCCCCAAGGCACAAAGCAATAGGTACAACATTACAACTCAACTCCCCAGAATCTGAGTCATCCAAACAGAAAAGACTTCTGTGTTTGAGGTGGGGATCCGAGTCAGTTCAGGCCCTGGTTGTGTTATGAGTAGGCCCACACAGGACCTGCACCCTCATAACAAAAGTTTCCGCAGAATTGGATCCCCAGAATAGGGGTCACTTGAAAATATGCATTTATTTAATAATGCTTTTGTGTGGAACTCACAACTTGACCACATTTATAACCATTAGTAGACTGTACACAGATTTCATCCCTATAAATGTCTGCATATTCTGTGTGGGACAGGTTATAAGGTGTGGGGCACAAGGTGGCACAATCACTCTTCTGTGTTGTCTTTGTTTGTACCTGTACCTGACCTGCTTATGGTTAGACCAGAGAGCCCTCTAAGGGGATGTGGGTGCCGAAAGAAACCTGTGTTGTGAAAGATCTCTCTTTCTTGCGCACAGAAGACTGCATTTCTCTCCTTCCACACCTCCATAAACACTTTCTTCAGCTTTCTAGGAACAAAACTAAAGAAACAAGGAGCTGTGAGGATGGGTGTGTGGTTGTAGTGACAAAGTGTTGTTTCATCTTACTTCATGCCTACATTGGACCTGAACTGGACAACTGGAGACAAAATCCACATTTCCCTCAATTACTAATCATATCTAATTGCACATGAGGTTAATAATTAGGCAGGTGTCTCCAAACCTTCTCCTGAATAGCTACTGTCATGTATACTTCACATCTAATCCTGCTTCAACACACTTGCCAGAAATTACCAAGTAACTCTGAACAACTTCATTGGGTGTTTCAGGAGCGCTAGATGGTAACACTAGATCTTCAGGATAGCAGCTCTCCTGGAGTAGGGTTGGAGACCCCTGGCATTAAAAAAACGCAAATTCTTTCTGTCTTAAACCCCTCACTGTTTACTCAGCTTCATGTTGTTGAGATATTTCAGCCCATTCCTCAAATCAAGTTATAGTAAGGCTTCAGAAGACTTGGGCTCAGTCCAAACCAAATCATTATATTTAAATTTGTAGAATTGTTAACCATTTTTGAAACATTAAACAAAACACATTGTAAACAAACATAATATTTGGTGACAACACAGCACTTGTCCAACAGGACAAGTTCAAGTACAGTCATCTGGCCTTGGGCCATCCTTACTGCTGCTAGGCCTTGTCTACAATAAACATTTAAAGGAATATGTTAGTACAGGTATGGCCTAAAGCTGTTTACACACCTCTAGAACACTGTAAACAAATTAGCAACAATTGAATCTCAACAAGAGTTAATAACTGTACATAATAGTTGATTTGAACATACAATAAATTAAACACACAAACATGCTCAATTAACTGGAATATCATCATGGTTGCATTCGGCCATCACACCAGACAAAAAAAAAACAGGTCAGACAGTCCGGTGGCCGTCCCGCAGCGATATTGAGCAGTTGTTGATTTACCCACAAACACACAATTCAGAAAAGTTCCCAGAACTCAGCGAGGGTCTTGTGTTACAAGGCCTGTCCACTTTCGCCTTCATTTCTCGGGATGTCAGGCACAGATTTGATGCATCCTGGCAGCGTTGCCCTGGGTGGACAAAAGGACAGGGCTCCAAAGAGTCCCTCTCACACCGGCCCGGCCATTCATTCACACACATTCCAGGATGTTTGCCATGGAAACGCCCCCCATACAAATCCCAACAGTTCCCCTGAAAGTCAAAGGCGGCTCAAATACTAATTTGTCTCACAGACAAGCAAAACCTTCAACGCTACACCACTATTATTTGTTAAACCCCCCCACCAAATCCCATATTTCTTTTTTTTTCATTTTACTGACAGACCTGGGCACGCAGAAGTATTAAAAACGTTCACAATCAAAAGCACCAGCTCATGATGCACGGTGAGGTCATCATTCGGTGGCAAGCAGAAACATGGGCTTTCCTAACAGTGTTGTAACTTCCTTTAGATGAGTGTATCAAATGTCCAAATTTACAAGACTACTCTAAACATTTTATGCTTGTTTCACTACTACATTTTCAGAATATAAACAAAAACGATTTATTACTACACTGAAAAAAATGACTTTTTCTTCAAACTACTTATTTAAAGCAATTCTTATGCTTTTTTTGGGACAACTTAATTGTTTTATGTTCAATCCACTTAAATTTGTAAAAACGATTAAGCTAACTTAATCGACTTGTGACAACAGGAAGGAACTGTGTGGAACCCAGCATTTTTTACAGTGTATAATGCTGCCAGATGGTTTGTATTTCAGGCATTTGTGATTCCCAATTTTGTTTGTGATTACTATAATTGCATTATTATATTTTTTAAAAATACAACTTTTATTTCACATAGATCTAAACGTTACATTATTCACCTTTATTAAATGCATGAATATATTTAAATACATATCAATTTTCTCATGACTTTTGGGTAGTAGACTGAACCAATAGTTTGCAGATTTCGTAAGATTCAGCTGTCAGATAGCCTGAAGCTTCAGCCTACACAAGGGAGAGTCTATGTTCTTTATTCCCATTAATAAAAGATACAGGTCTCTGCACGACTGCATTACACGCACAACTCTGAGTGAGTTCAGCTACATCCTTTCGGCCCTCTTCCTGTTTTCTACTACTGCCAGTAAGTTTCCATTGGATAGATACGTTACATAACAAAACCCAGTCAGTAGAAACCATGACAACTTAAAAAAACTAAACAAATTAAAACAACGTGACTGATGAATCTTGTTCAAACTAATTGTGGACGTGGGGCAGTCTAACTCATGCGTTTATCTTAAATATCTCTAGCTATTCACTTAAAGCATATATTATATTGCGTATATAGTGTCAGATTTGACAAATGAAACGAAAAGCACAGGTCAGCACTCAACAATTCCATCCATCATTCGCTGTTTTCCTCTTGCCTTTCCCATCCGGCCTCAATAATGGCCGTTCGGTGCTTTGTAAACACTCCTATCTAATTTGCAATGGTCCTTATCCGTGAATGACCACCTCTGACCCCTCGACTGGCCCACCGCTCTTTCCCTTCTTTACGACCAAGAGGTGGGGGGCGTCCCGAAAACAAGCACCTAAATGTCACCCAAGTCTCAACTTTAATATATGAGGTCAACATAGCGTTTTACAGCCCCGTGAGAGGCCTATCTTATCTGGAGGACACTGTTGACATAGCATGCTTTAATGGACTGTGAGAGCAACAATACTCGGTCCGCTTAAGATGAGGCACAGGTAGAGTTTCTGGCTGAAATCATTTATAAACACAGGCCTTATGGCTGAAAGTGCGTGTATGAAATTGGCCAAACATGATCACTTCAGCAACGATGGACTAAGGCAGGGATTCTCATCCGGTGGGCCTCAGCGATCCTACAGGTCGGTCGCGAGATAGCTTAAAATGAACTTGAATATCATACTATAATTATTTGAGTTCATTATTAAATACACTCTCCGGCCACTTTATTAGGTACACCTTACTAGTCCCGGGTTGGACCCCCTTTTGCCTTCAGAACTGCCTTAATCCTTCGTGGCATAGATTCAACAAGGTACTGGAAATCTTCCTCAGAGATTTGGGTCCATATTGACATGATAGCATCACGCAGTTGCTGCAGATTTGTCGGCTGCACATCCATGATGCGAATCTCCTGCTCCACCACATCCCAAAAGTGCTCTATTGAATTGAGATCTGGTGAGTGTGGAGGCCATTTGAGTACAGTGAACTCATTGTCATGTTCAAGAAAGCAGTCTGAGATGATTCGCGCTTTATGACATGGCGCGTTGTCCTGCTGGAAGTAGCCATCAGAAGATAGGTACACGGTGGTCATAAAGGGATGAACATGGTCAGCAACAATACTCAGGTAGGCTGTGGCGTTGATTACTTCGGACTGTGCAAAAACAGCCTCACTGTTAAATACAGACTTAACTGTGGCTTAAACTTCCAACCGCTGCACGTCAACCAGGACTACATTCTCAGTTGTATAAGGCAAACCGTGAGTAAATGATGTTAGAATTTTCCTTTTTAGGTGAACTATCCCTTAGGCATGAAAACTGTTGCATGCTTTTGGAAGTTTTCGGCCAACTTTTCTAATGCGATACTTTCTCGATTCTCTGTGAATCTGTGTTTGTCCTGGATGCCCATTCCTTATGAAATTCCCCCATAACAGAATAACAACTCACCCGTCTGGATCCTGATAGTTGATGTTCAGCCTCTTGGTGGAGCCCAGTAACTCTACAACACAAGAGAAAGAACATACGTCAGCTTCACACGAAGATGTAGAAAGCTGATACTTCCAAACTACGACAAAAGAACCAAGGTTAAAAATTTACATCAAATGCCCAACATTTTCATCTGAGTGGTCATCTGAAACCTAAAACGATTTACCTTATATTAACATGCATTCAAATGAGTGTTTTAAAGGTCACTTATGTTCAAATTGTATTGAGACCCTTCCATTTTTGAAAATAAAAACATGTAGATACAGGTTCTTGAAAGTGCTTGAACTTATTTTCATAAGAGGTTTTCTGGCTGGGAAAAAAAAAAATCCGTATTATTTCCTCCAGTCCGCCAATAATTTGTGCTATATAGCCCACAATACTACTGTAACTTACTATATTTACATTAGTTATAAGCATTTATGCGTTTTCTACTGTAATGTTGAATTGCTCTGCTTTGGTCATATAATGTAAACACATAATTTCGTTTTTGTGTGTTTGTATTTGAAAGGTTTAGGTTTGTGACTGTAGAGCAAAGGCATTCATAAAAAAATGGAGTAAAAGGAGTCCATAAAAGAGTCTATTTTCTTTACATAACCTTTGTGAGGACTCTCAATGTGACTCTAAATGAACAAACTCATGTTACATGGCTTACGGGTAAATGGGAAAGCATGCGAATGAAAAAAAATGTGGTAGACAACTAGAATTAATCCTAATCTGAGTGCTTTAAATATGAATACCTTGTTTTGATGCACTTTGTTATAACACATCCCACAATAACTACATGTTCGGTAGAGAATAGGGGTTATTTTGTTTTGGCTATAGAATTACTGTATTTAATGAATGCATTTTCGACTAAAGTTTGTATGTGGTCGAATGTGGACTAGCTTAAAAGTTCAAGACCCCTTATTCAGCATAATCCAACTGTGATCTGTATGAAACCTGTGACTGGTATGAAACGTATCCTAATACCATGTGTTATTGCGCCTCCGAAGCTCAGATGTGAGACTACCGGAAATGTCAATTTCTAGTTACATCTGTGTCTGCGATGTAAATAAACTCAGTCTGAATTCTCTTCTCCAGCGGTTTCTCTCTTGTTTCCAGAGATTGCATCCGAAAGGCTGAAGGCTGATTTGTCACATGAAGCAAAATGAAAGGTCCATGTGTTCACAGAGACTGTCTTTCATTCACTGGATGCTGTACATTTCTGGTTAATACCTCGAGGATACAAAACATATAGATTATACAGTAACCAAAAACTTGCCTTGATTTTTTTTTTACAAGTCTTTAACAAGGAAAGCTAGAATAAATTGAGAGTTTAAAGTAAGCGTTATAAGAAAAGAAAAAACGAGGGCTAAGAGCCAGGACACACCAAGCTTATGGTTGGCCAATGGAAACAACATTGGGGGTTCTGTAAGCTATAGTCAAGCTAGTTTGTTTGGGGTGTTTCACAAGTTGCCTCTTTTCAGGCTCATGTTGGTGCGAGTCAGCATGTATAGTCTTTTCGGGACAAGAGAGAGAGCTCTGATTGGCTGTTCAGTTACAAATAAGAGCACAAAGACTGATACTTAAGTGACGAAACCAAGCAAATGGTACAAGTCAAGAGGGAACACTAAAAGACGGCCATCATTTCATTTAATTTTTGCAATATTTGCAAAAGGATTAGCAGATTACTAGACATATTTGCATGAGTGAATGTCTCTTGTGAGCTTTGTTTATGATTTGTATGTGTGCAGCAATAGTTCTGGTTTCACTTTGTGGATTGAGATGCAGATATTGCCACCTGCAGGTGTGGAGAAACGCATCCTTTTATACATGGCACATGACGCACTTTCTAGGTTTTGGGCGGGTGTCGTTTTGGACCAAATGGCCAGCTTTCATGGTTGTTAGTTCTTTGATGTCAGTGTTGTGTGTCCTGAGCTTAAGAGATTAAATCATTCATACTTGTAATGCTAAATATCCAAGACTGAGCAACATGAAAATAAGCCCCGCCCACTAGTGACCATCTCTCCCTCATTAGCATAGGACGCTAGTCTTGTTTTTAAATCTGCCACTATGCTGACACACAGGCATTTGTAGCCCCACCCTTTTTTGAAAAAAAACACAATCTCATTTTAATTTAAAGCGACAGTGACCAAAACGGCACAAGTAGGATCAAAGCCTAAAAGGGGCAGTTTTAAAACATTATTTGTGTGGTAATTTGAGCTGAAACTTCACATACACACTCTAGGGACATCAGAAACGTATTTTACATCTCGTAAACAGGTGCATAATAGGTCCCCTTTGAAGTAATAGAAATAATATTAGACTATTTGAAACCAAGCAAACGTTGCAAGTCAAGAGGGAACACAAATAAAATGGCCTTCATTTCATCTAATTTTTCAAATATTTGCAAAAGACACAGATTAGCAGATAGCTTGTAACCTTAAAATACTGTGCAGGTGTTTCATGGTGTACTTTCACACTTACAGCACTGTAGGGTTAGACCCTACTCAGAAGAAGGAACTAGTTCATCACTAGTATCATTCCCAGTTTCTGCAGTCCAAGCATGCAAAAAAGCAGGTACTTCCACTATTAGTTCTAGGAACAATGTAAATTCACAGCTGGTGATTGCTAGATGGTTGCTGGGGCTTTCTGAGTGGTTAATAGTAGCTGCGTTAGTAGTGGTATTCTTGATAAATGGTATTCAGTTATTAGACGGACATACTTTAGTGCCACTAGACAAAAAAAGTTACACACTCTACGTTTAAAGGTCCCATGAAGTGCTTTGAAATGTGCCTTTTTTATTGGGAATTTGTTGTAATCTCAACTGAAACATGAAGAGATAGAGTAGCCCCTCCCCTTTTATTAAAAACAGCCAATAGCAATTAGTTTATCACAGCTCTTTCAGTGAGAGTGGTTGAGCTCAAGCGCATCAAATGAAAAGCTAATGAGAAGAAGGGGGCGGAGCATGTCAGACACTAGAGAGCATTTGATTGGTCAGAAGATTTGATGAGAAACTAAAGTATGAGGTGGGCTGCACGGTGGCACAGTGGGTAGCACGTTCGCCTCACAGCAAGAAGGTCGCTGGTTTGAGCCTCGGCTGGGTCAGTTGGCGTTTCTGTGTGGAGTTTGCATGTTCTCCCCGTGTTCGCGTGGGTTTCCTCCGGGTGCTCCGGTTTCCCCCACAAGTCCAAAGGGTAAATTGTCCGTAGTGTATGTGTGTGAATGGGTGTGTATGGATGTTTCCCAGTGATGGGTTGCAGCTGTAAGGGCATCTGCTGTGTAAAACATATGCTGGATAAGTTGGCGGTTCATTCCGCTGTGGCGACCCCAGACTAAGCCGAAAAGAAAATGAATGAATGAATGAATAAAGTATGAGGTGACATAAAAAACGTTTACTTTGGATGCAAGTTTTGGATGTTTATATCTTCTAAAAGCAAATGTTGGCACTGTTTTGGAGAACACTAGCTAATAGATATCTTTGAGGCTAACATCTAAAAAACTTTATTTTGATTTCATAAAACCTTTAACTTTCAGGTACACACTAGACATGAGAAACTAGCCAGTCTGTACAAGTCTTTCACCTGAGAGCCCAGAGGGAGTCTGAGATTCACACTGATACCTGATAAGAAGCTCTGAGATTTCTGTTAGTTTACTAAAAGGTACAGGACTAAACGACACTCTTCCTCTGAACAACAAAGGGCACTTCATTAACCTCTGACCTCTCCATGACCTCACTGGCCAACTCAGGGGGGGCATTAAACTGACAGGAGGATGGAAAATAATAGAGCACTCAATAGTGATCTTCAAGTCTTTGATCTTCAGCAATTGTGGCCCTTCAGGGAGGCATTTCCGTCAATGCTGGACATGGACTGTGTCTCAAGACCATTAGAGTCAATGAGCTGTTTGCTTCATAAATCAATCTTTTTCCAGAAGCCCTGCATGTTTCATGCACTGTGATCAAAAGGGTTTAAAACATCCAATGATGGGGCTGTATTTCTTGTGATGTAGATACAATTTTACTGCAGAGGGAAGCTTTTTATATTCACACATTAAATACCTTGGCTGTTTCTCAATTCCAAGAACGCAGAGAACAGACTTGTGTTCTTGTGGAGACCGGTCTTGCCAGTTTACCTCGGAAGAACGAACTCGGGAGACCGCGAGAACAGAGAACGTGTCCTGTTAGATATTAGATGCTGCGTTCTTCGGTTCTTCCTGATGGTCACATGACCTTCACATATTTTTTACAGAAAATTATTGAAACATCATACAATTTATTGTTTTATTCCCTTATCAATATATATATAACATGCACAAAAACCTTACAAATATACTTTGCAAAATACAAATAAAACAGATTTTAATACAAATTTCAGCAAATAAACACCCTTAATGTGTTTATGCCTTTATTAAGATTTTCATGGTAATGTTTACATTCACCGTCTCATTTAGGGAAACTCCTGAGACAAATAAGTTATATCTCTGAACTTTAATAATAAATCTATTTAAAATGCCGCAAAAACTTCTGGAACTTCTCAAGCAAGTTTGCGCTCAAGTCTGCATCCACGCATCCTCGATATCAAGAACACATTCGGGAACTTTCACGTGTCCTCCGTTCTTGCGGTCTTGAGTTTTGGAATTGAACTTTGATGGTTGATGACGTTACACGAGAACACAAGGACGCAAGAACGCTGAAGAACACATATTGAGAAACAGCCATCGTCTCCTAGGGTAGGTGTTCTCAATCTCGGTCCTGGAGGTCCAGTGTCCTGCAGATTTTAGTTACAACTTGCCTCAAAACACCTGCAAGGACATTTCTAGAAAGCCTAGTAAGAGCTTGATTAGCTAGCCCAGGTGTGTCTGAATGAGGTTGGAGCTAAAATCTGCAGGACACCAGACCTATAGGGCCGAGATTGACTGTCCTAGGGGGTAGAATTTGGATTTCGACTTGAAATCTTTTTTTGTAATTATATGTGTGTTTATGTACAGTATGTATTCAGTATTCTTATTTACTTACTCATTGGATAATTGGGGTGATCATTGTTTGCAAGTGTGTAGAGTTTGACTATATGGCCTGATGAAGACCATGTAGGTTGAAACGTTTTCCTATTGAATTTGTCTTTTGAGAGCTAAAGTGGCAGTGTGCCAATTCCAATGCATTTCTTACCATTTATCTGCACAAATTGAAAGAAAAAAGCTCTACAGTTTCAGAGTCAAACATTTGGAAACAGTATGATTTGTTAATATTTTAAAAGGCGGCAAATCTGCTCACCAACGCTGCATTTGATTGATCAAAATGCAGTAAGAACATGTAAATTTGTCAATTCTAAATAAATCAATTCTGTTTTACACCAGCTTTCATTTCTAGACCCTTTCCCAGTAATGACAAAACAATTCAAGCAGACCACAGGAACGTCAGAGAAACCCACAGAGTCTGCCTAAAGGTGAATCAGTGTTTGTATTGCCAGGTCAAAGTTCAAGACAGTGAGGGCATTGGGGTACAATGGGACCAAGAACACAGACACTGGATACACCCACGATGCGGAGTCGGAGTGGCAATCCATCGCTGTCCTTATTATGAAGCTGTCACAACCATTAGTGACCAAATCACAAAAAACCCTTTGAAGTGAAGCTCTATAAGCCCCTCGATCCACAGGAGCGGTTAATTGAGACGGTCTTAATGAAACCTAGTTACCATTCACATATAACGAGAAGCTTTGAAGTTCAGCTCACTCTTGAGTATGGAAAACTTAAGGAAATTTACAATTTAACATTTTTATTGATTCAATAAACAGTTCTTTTAGATATGATCTGTCAGCCTTTTTTGACCGAATTCATTGATCAAAACCTTAATTTTAAAACACCCCCCCTAAAACACACTCTAAAACGTTCATCCTGAAAGCAAAGCAAGTTATTCTTAATGCAGTTTATGAGCAAGAAAGAGCACCTCCTATTTTGGTTACCACACTGGCAAGTCTTAGAATAACTCCTTATTTTCTCAAGCTAAAAGCGGCAGGCATAAGGCAGATTGGTTTTTACGCCACAAGAATGCATTTGGTCATTTTTTGCTCGACTGAGCACAATTGAGAATTGAGCTCTTGAACTCAAAGGATCCAGATTTCTGCATGTTTCTGTGGAGTGAGGCTTGTAAACGTGACTCTTTTGTAAAAAAGTAAACTACATTTAGGCAACCACTGCTTATATCAAAAGTGCACAATTATATGTTCATCTACAAAAGAGCAGCCAACGCCTTTCACTACTATAACTGACAATGCATTGGAGCAAAGCTGTAAATACACACACCCAAAGGAAAAGCATGGCTCATGGTTTTTACTCTGGCTGGAGTCACAGAGTAGAGATTATACTCTGATTATAATCTGAAATGAGCCAAAAACAGTGCCATATTAAAATATTACACACTACCAGATAGTTTTGTTGCATGCAGCACACTTTAATTTTAGACTGACCCTTGCTGTAAATTGTCAGAAACATTCAGACAGGTCTATAAATGATGATTTCGTGACAGATCATTTGTGCTGGCAAGTTACTCACTCAAAGGTCTGACTTCAGTCAACTGCTTAGTTTAAGTTTGCTTGGGTAAAAAAAAGTGTTCTGGACTTTTATACATCTCCACACAATACCGGAACTCACAGAAGTAAAGCACTATTGTTGATAAAACTATCTTCTATAGGATATTATTGCTGCTAGCTGTGGTATGGCTTGATAGTTTTGCATGAAACATAACAATAACCTCAATTTTTGTTATGCAGTATAAAACCCAACACTAGGACAGTTGTAGGAAAGGCCATCCAACCCTTTAAGAGTCTCAGGCCTTGATTCCAACTGCTGCTAAGTGAAATTTGTGTTAAGGCCCTGAATTAAGCTTCACTGTGGGAATCTACAAGACCTTGGGCTCTTAGCACACTGCCCCCTTTTTCCCTTGAACAACTAGCCCCCCATCGTCCACTTGAAGTTTTACATTACAAAAAGCTATCTGATTGCAAATTCTAAATATCTTTGACAGCATTTAGTCCTGCATTCAATGGTGTCCACTTGTGATCAGATTGATGAAAACACATGTAAATACCAGGGTCTCAAGGAGTTCAATCTTTCTCCTTTATGGTCACTCCAGCCGCAAGTAAACCCAATTAAATCAGCTAATCAAAGGTCATGCTGGATTAATTGGATTTACGAGTTGAATGCATATGAACACCACCACAAAGTTGTTATTACAAGTGGGAAACTTAAACCTTTCTTTAAGCCAAGAGTTTGCAAGTTGGGGGTGTGTCAGTGAGAAATAGTGAGGGGGCAGCCTTGGCCTAATGGTTAAAGAGTTGGACTTGTGATCCAAAGGATGCAGGTTTGAGTCTATTAATAACTGTAATAAACTGCACTCTCTTCCACCCTCAATACCACGACTGAGGTAAAAGACCCTTGAGCAAGGGATCAAACCCCCCAACTGCTCCCACTGCTGTGGGTACGTGTTCATGTTTGTAAGTCACTTTGGATGAAAGTGTCTGCTAAATATAAATAAAACATAGCAAAATCACTGATTTATAATAGAGATGTATATATACAATTATTTATCCTATTACATATAGATCAGTGGGCAGACTTCTTCATGGATGCAGTCAACTCTTGTGCTTGGTAGTTATAGAACACAATTGTTGCCAATTCTTTGCACTTTATTTTCTGTAAGCAGAGTACAAACCCTGTGCTATTTTTTTGTAATTTATCAAAAGTCAACTCGTAAGTAGCAACGTCCTAGTAGGACTTGAAGGCTGCACAAATCTGCAGGATCACTAGAAGCTTCCAAGCAAGGCATTTAGGAGCTAAATCTTGCTTGTTGGACCTCCAAGAACGGGAACAGGAACTCCTTGTCCTATTTGGTAGATTGATTATTGTAGGACTTAAAATGAATAAGTAAAGCTTTTGGCAACACCCATGTACTGTACCCTGCAAACAAGTGCTGCTTTGATCTTTGAGCTGAATGTTTGATGTTTGATTTCTATACATAAGCTTCTTCCTGCACACCAAACTGCCCCGAGCAGAATAATCCACTGAAACAATGGGTTAATGACTGACAACCTTCCTCATCCGTAATAGCTACTCAAGCAACTACTTGATTAAAAAGAAGGAAAGCAGTCCAAAGGAAGGGGTGGACTGCTTAGCATCTGCGAGGTCTGAAAACCTTTAGCAGAATGTCAGAGGTGGCAGATTCCGGGAAGTTCACGGCTCTGTTCCAGTTCTCTTGACCTGACAATGGAAAGCCTGCTGTGCTGGGAGATTATGTGTTTGGAGTGGGGGAAAACACACTTCCCCTGGTCCTCTTATCGACTGTGTAAATGAGACTGGCGACAGCTACCACTCTGGATTTTCTAGCCTCTCAGAGCTGGGAAACTGACACTCTCATTCACAAAACTATGGTGTTTCAGATCCCTGCTGTGGTGCAAGGAGATATCAGACAAAGAATACAAATAGGCAATATGGGCAAAGAAATATGGAGACCCCATTTAAATGAGCAGGTTTGTTATATCCCTGCAACTAGGGCTGCACTTTAATCAGCTGTAAATCTCCAGCATGTGCATTCAGATGGAATAGTGTTTACTACAGAGTCATGGATCGCTGCCAATCAAAATATCGCATAACGTATCATCAATTCGCAGATAATCATTCTTCTCTGTGAATTACGGCACTTTATAATAAATGTTGCTAATCTTACACTTGCAAATACCACATATAATATTGCTTTGACTCCAAATTCACTCCATAACTTCAGCCGAGTGTTTGAAATAAATCAGATTTTCTGACGATTTATCATTCAGCCCTACCTGCAACCACATTTCAAATACTTGGGTCTCCACAAACACCGTTCTCTAAGCACTTGCTTGATCATTTGACAGGATGCATGAGATCACAGGAAAGAGGAATCAAGCTTATTTCTAGGAACCCTAGACATTGCTTTAGGTAACATCCATATCCTGTCATCAAGACTTCCTCAGGCCAATCACTGAACATCTGGGCTCTTTTCCCACACAAACAGACAGAAATCTTAGACACCGGCAAAAGACAAATGCACCATCCCTTTTAAACTCTTTCTCTTAAGCAGTCTCAAATTACGCAAATTCCAAGCCATCTTCAACAATTTGCTCATCTCTCTTGCTCTTCATATGGATTTGGTAAGGGGTACAACACAGATACCATCCTATATTGAGAGACAGGGTACACTTTTGCTCCAGCAGGCAAAGACAAACCCATCTTAGTTCACCTAGCATGTCTTTGGTGGTCTTCTTTGTTTACATGCCGTTTTCTTCATGCAAGAATGCATCTCCTTTTGTGGGCCACTTTTCCAGTTGGTGCCATCCCAAACCAGAAGCAGGAGGGTTGGGAGTACACACTTTTTCTCTTAAGCAGTCTCAAATTACGTAAGGACACCAAATTCCAAGCCACCATCAAAGATTTGCTTATCTCTCCTGGTCTTCATATGAATTTGGTAAGGGGTACAACAAAGATACCATCCTATATTGAGAGACAGGGTACACTTCTGCACCAGCAGGCAAAGACAAATCCATCCCAGTTCACCTAGCATGTCTTTGGTGGTCTTCTTTGTTTACACGTTGTTTTCTCCATGCAAGAATGCATCTCCTTTTGTGAGCCACTTTTCCGGATTGTGCCATCCCAAACCAGAAGCAGGGGGGTGGGAATCCACACAAACAGAGAGATTGTTAGAGCTCAGACAACAAGTGTGACCCTTGGCGAGATTAGGTGGGGGGTCTGTTGACACAGGCCCCATCTAGAGCAGTCAGGCTTTCAAGGACTTGGAATAGGCCCCTTATTGCACTTCCTTCCCTAGACTATTGTTCCAAAAAACTATGATAACTTTGATAGCTATTGTGTCCGATCAGTCCTCCCAAGTAAAACACTTCCAGGTCTCCATACAGAGGGTGAGAAGATCTCCTGGTGAGGTCACTCTCAAGAAACGCTTTTGTTGTTCTTGCATATGTGCCGTGGCACTTAAAACCAAGGGATTAGACTTGCTTTGTGTCACAACTCATGACCAAAAAAAGATTTCATTTACACTACAGGTGTCATAATATACCAGTATTTATGATAGCCATGATATTTAAAGCACAAAATACCAATATAGTGTTAATTTAGGGCTTGATAACGATATCAGGAATTTTTAGCCACAATAATCGTGGTGCAAAAATTCCAATATTGTGACAGCCCTAATAATACACCCATTGATCTAAACTTACTAGGGCACCGATATGGAAATTTTGTCTGATACCAATAGCTTTTTATAGTTGGAGGCCAATAAATAGAAACTTTGAACTGATCTCTGAACTTTAATAAATAACTATTCATTTCTAGAACCTACTGCAGAAATAATACATAATTTATCAACTTTAAGATATCGACCAAATTTTGATATTGGATCGATATCGATAATATTAAAAATAGCGTTGTAGCGGTGTTTCCCAGTACTGGGTTGCGGCTGGAAGGGTATCCGCTGCATAAAACATATGCTGGACTAGTTAGCGGTTCATTCGGCTGTGGCGATCTCTGAAACAAAAACTAAGCCGAAGGAAAAAAGGCCGAAGGATAAACAGAGATAAAGAAGAACTATCCCAGCTGACAGTGATTGTCATTTAGGAGGGAGGGAGGGTAGACCTTTCACATACTTAAACCTCTCCACACTGGAATGCAGAATTTCAGTCTGTGTTCAAAATCCCTGATGAAGCTCTGATAACAGGGAAGCAAGATCATCCACAAGAGATAAAGCCAAACTTTATCTCTGTAATATATGTGCTGTACCAGTTTATGGTCATAAAACATAAACATTCTACATGAGAAACAAAAACCACAAAACTAAACAACTTGCAACTAAGTGGTTTAGCCACCAGAACAACACTCTGTATTTACATATGGTAGGGTGATTTTTTTGTTCGTGTTTCCAGGAGCACTAATGGAGTGATTCCAATAGGTTTACACAATTTGACGGGGGTGAGGGGGGTTCTTGCTACCTAAAATCGCTGATTTTTTTTCTCAGAATTTGCAGCAATATTTGGTCTCTAAAGACAGATTATTGGGAGATTAACAGCAATAACCTAAGTATGTGTATCCTAGTCTGCGATCTATAGCATCTGATACATCTATATCCATGTACACTACCTGACAAAGTTTATCTAAGTTTTAGGAGCAACAAATAATAACTTGACTTCTAGTTTATCATTTGGTATCAGAAGTGGCTTATATGAAAGGCAAAGGCCTCTAGATTACGCTTATTTTACCAAAATAAAATATGATCATGCCTTGATTTTTAATTATTTAATCAGGACAGTAAGGTCTGACTTTGCTTAGACAAAAGTCTTGTCACTGAACAGAAATAATGTCCAGTATAGAATATAAAGTCATGGTGCAGTGGAGAAAGAATGAATATTGTGTATGACTCCATGAGCTTGGAGGACTGCATCCATACATCTCTGCAATGACTCAAATCACTGATTAATAAAGTCATCTGGAATGGCAAAGAAAGCGTTCTTGCAGGACTCCCAGAGTTCATCAAGATTCTTTGGATTCATCTTCAACGCCTCCTCCTTCATCTTACCCCAGACATGCTCAATAATGTTCATGTCTGGTGACTGGGCTGGCCAATCCTGGAGCACCTTGACCTTCTTTGTTTTCAGGAACTTTGATGTGGAGGCTGAAGTATGAGAAGGAGCGCTATCCTGCTTAAGAATTTGCCCTCTCCTGTGGTTTGTAATGTAATGAGCAGCACAAATGTCTTGATACCTCAGGCTGTTGATGTTGCCATCCACTCTGCAGATCTCTCGCACGCCCCCATACTGTATGGAACCCCAAACCATGATTTTTCCCTCACCAAACTTGACTGATTTCTGTGAGAATCTTGGGTCCATGCGGGTTCCAGTAGGTCTTCTGCAGTATTTGTGATGATTGGGATGCAGTTCAACAGATGATTCATCAGAATAATCTACCTTCTGACACTTTTCCAAATGATCAACTAGAAGTCAAGTTATTATTTGTTGCTCTTACAACTGGGATCAGCGACAAGACTTTTGTCAGGTAGTGTATATACTATATATTTCACCGCACACAATATACAGAGAGCAGACAAAAATGACATGCCCACATGTAAATATAACATAACAGCCAAATGTTATTTATCTTGTTTACCTGTTATGATTACTTGTTACCAAATTCTAGACCTGTTATATAGGAAGGAACCTTACAGGATTATATAACGAATATCTAATTAAACAACTTGACCTTCAAGGGGGGCGGCATTAAAATGGTAGGGAAAACACTACAATGTAAGCCTATGCCTAGTGATTTGGTCACCCCTAGATGACACTAGGTCTAAATCACCATCTATTTAGCACTCTTCTATAATTTGCAAACCACCGAAAACATAATCTGGACCCCAAAATGCCTTGTTTTAAGAGGCAGGGGCTCATTTGTCTTGAATCTGGAGCCTTGAGAATGTCAACAGTGATGTCTGGGAAGAATCAGCAAGGCTCCACATATGATTGAGGGAGGTACGGGAGATAGATTAGCTTTGAGTTTAAATATAAAGGTATGTGCAGAGTTCATTCTGTCCTGCCGCTGAGGTTTTGGGATGCCCTTGCCTGCTCGGGGTTAAGCATCACAGCGTGTAAATAAATAATGGTTGCAGATGGGCCCGGAGGAGAGCGTGGTCACAGCGTGCCGCCAACTCAAACACGCCACACAGTTTTGCCTTTAAACATGCAGCAGAGTCCACTAAAAAAAGATAAAGTTCGTATTTAAACTGGAAGAGAAGCTCATGCTACGGGTTCCTACCAACTGTTATCAAGTTGTAATTAAATCCTCACTTTATTTGGTCGCAAGGTTTTTCTTTAAAAGTAGAATTTAGCTAGTAGTTACGTCATTTACCTCTGCTTGGCATTAAATTTGCGAACAAAGCTTAAGAAAAGCTGTAACAATTAGGGTTGTCACGATACTGGAATTCGGTACCAATCGATACTGAAGTTTTAAAAACGTCCATTTCCCGCTAACATTTAAGCGCTGTTGAGCACGTTCTTAAACAGCGCTGATTTGCCATGCTCAACAGAAATGACTGTGAAGGTCATCAGTTTACCGAACTCACCGCTGTTTACTGAGTGTAACCACAGATACAGGGACACTGGAGGGTTTTAAAGCCACGTCGATCAACTGGTCTGTCTATAAGCTGACATATGAGCGATCTCATATGTCTCATCACAACTGTGTTTAAACCCCTTATAAAAGTGATTTTTGCATAATAGGTCATCTTTAGGGCTGAAGAATACCTTCCACACTGGTTCATTCAACACCAAGAGTTTTAAAAGTGTTAAAGCTCTAGAAATAATGCAAGGTTATACATGTGTAGAGTCAATCCAGTCACTAGATTGAGGACCTTTAACAAGTCTTGAAATATTAGGGTCATTTTTATCCACTGGAGAAGAGGATTTAGAGGACATACAGAGGGCCGTGACGTCCTCTAAAAGGGTCCGTAAATTTAAGATGGACTCGATCACAGTGGTCAAAGGGCAAAGGTCGAACACGAGATTAGTTTTTAACACCAAAGTCTTAACAACAAGTCCCGGTGGCTTTTGTGGCGTTCAATCTCATTCCACATCGATACCAAAACAAACAAATCTAATGACCCTTGGCCTTTTTCAACACAATGTAAAGGTTTACCATTCTCTGGAAAAATGAAAACGTGCACTCTGTAACAGTGATGGTCAAAATAAAAAATAGTTGGGCGCCAAATAGATTTGAGTCTATCAAAATTTAAATTATACAACCTGTTACAGCAGCGACACGGTGGCTCAGTGGTTAGCACTGTCGCCTCGCAGCAAGAAGGTCACTGGTTCGAGTCTCGGCTGGGTCAGTTGGCATTTCTGTGTGGAGTTTGCATGTTCTCCCCGTGTTGGCGTGGGTTTCCTCTGGGTGCTCTGGTTTCCCCCACAGTCCAAACACATGCGCTATAGGTGAATTGAATAAACTAAACTGGCCGTAGTGTATGAGTGTGTGTGAATGTGAGTGTGTATGGGTGTTTCCCAGTGCAGGGTTGCGGCTGGAAGGCCATCCGCTGTGTAAAACATATGCTGGAATAGTTGGTGGTTCATTCCACTGTGGCGACCCCTGATAAATAAGGGACTAAGCCGAATGAAAATGAATGAATGAATGAATGAATGAATGAAAATTTTAATTATACCACCTGTTACACCAGGAAAACAAGGATTTAAATCACCAGACAACAAAAAAGGAATGAAGTGCAAGCTATATCTATATTTTACAGATGATTTAAGCAATCAAAATCATCAGATTTCATAAATAACAAATATAAGATTTTTCCAGTAAAAGAAAAAATAGGAAAAATAATAATACACAAAGTCTGCTAAACTGCCGTGAAAGAAAGACTTCAATGACAACTTTCAGCCAAGCAGATTCAAGTGTCTATTACCATTCAAAATAAAGAAAGAAACAGCAAAAAAAAAAATAATAATAAATAAAAAAACAAGCTCAGGGGAAAAAGTTCATCCAAGTTCTTGTCTTCTCAATAAAGCCCCTCACAAACCATCTCTGCAAATGGCTAAAATTAATTTACAATGATTTGATTTGCGTTCAAACCGAGACTGTTGCGTATATTAGATAAAAACGCACAGCTGCGGCCTTCAAGTTCACAAAAAGCCATCCATGAGATCTAATCCTGTAGCAAGTAACAGACTTCGCATTTGGTCTTCGCCGCGCCTTCGACGTTAAACACAAGGCTGCATTTCTGAAATGGCAACAAGTCACCAAACGTTTTCAAAGCCATTCTATAGAGAGAGGCTGTGGCTGGATCTGTGGCCTCTGGAAAGGCTGCGCATATCCAAACCAAACACATTCCATGTTTTTATGTCCTGAAGAAACCAATCCGGCTTTCTCTTTAAAGCTGGATTTAAAATAAAGTTCTCTGGAGACAGAGGAAGCCAGTCCCGTTCTAATAAATCAGTAATGGAAGTCGGCGGGTGTGCAAACTGTGTTTATGACAGATTTCTCCACTGTGAGTCTCAGGGTGTCTGTTCTGTCGAATGAGTTACTAGGGTTGTCACCGTAACAAAAGTTCAGTATTAGGTACCAATACCAGTGAAAATACATGGTTCTCTGTTCCAATTTCAGCAAAACCATACAACTTAAACAACACTATTTTTTATAAACAAAGTAGAGGAACATGCAAAAGGTTACCAAAGTTATTTATTTCATTCATTCATTTTCCTTCGGCTTAGTCTCTGATTTATCTGGGGTCGCCACAGTGGAATGAACCACCAACTATTCAAGAATATGTTTTACACAGCGGATGCCCTTCCGGCAGCAACCCAGTACTGTGAAACACCCATACACACTCACATTTACTCATACACCACGGCCGATTCTGTTTACCCAATTCACCAATAGCGCATGTGTTTGGACTGTTGGGGAAACCGGAGCACCCGGAGGAAACCCACGACAACACGGGGAGAACATGCAAACTACACACAGAAACGCCAACTGACCCAGTCGGGACTCAAATCAGTGACCTTCTTGATGTGAGGCGACAGTGCTAATCACTGAGCCACCGTGCCACCAGGATATTGTCTTCCCATTCCAAAGAAAAGAGAAAAAAAACAACATCTCAGCAGCTCTCATGACATGAGGACGCTCTAATTATACGTGCGCGGAAAGCTCCAAAACTACAATTTGATGAGTAAAGAGCAAACAGGTTGCGAAGCTAGTAATAAAACCAAACCAGAACTGTAAAGCGCAGCCTGGAAAAATAAGAGGCTGTCATTCTCAATTACGTGAAAGTGTTACAGCTGCATTTCTGGATAAAAGACGTCGGATAAACAAGTTTTTGCTTTTCATCGGTTTTTATAATGGCACAGCCCACCATCCATAAGGGGAATTTCATCTAGGATTAAAACAAGCGATAATTTCCTCCTGCAGCTTCCTATTATGTCTGAAAAACAACAACAGAGGAGGGGAAGATTACTCAACAAGCGGGAAACATCTGTTTCGGACAAGGATTTTCCCTCTACAACTAGCGGATCACAACAATGGCATTATGCCTCGTTTCCACTGAGTGGTACAGTATGGTACGGTTCGGTACGGGTCACCTTTATCAGGCTTGTGTCTCCACTGCAAAGGGTACCCTTTTGGTGGGTGTGGTGTACGACAGAAAGCTGCAGTCAACGTCATTCTCGCTTGAAGTTCACATATCATTTGAGAAGCACTTCTTACTAAACAAATGCTTTAGATACATAAACACTTATGTATGAATAAATGTTAATTACTAACCTTTCTATGAACATGATTGGATTATAGCTGCAGATCAATGATAATGCGAAATAAATACTGTAACGTCTGCGATTATATAAAATAAATAAATAAATAAATAAAACATTTATGAACACATACAGAGCCTTACAGTCTCTGAAATGTTGCCAATTACAAATAAAAAAATACCCAAAACATACATTTAGGCCTTATTTGGGTTCCTAAACGTTGGGTTCATATTCTTCACCAGCACATGCAACGTTAACATCTTGTTAAAAAGCAACTCCGTCATTCCGAGTTCATAATAGTCCAAAAGGTGATGATATTAGTTGAACATGGCAGTTTGCTCATCTTTTAGGTTGCTGAAAGAATCATTTGCTTTTTTGTTTTTTCGGGCTTCTCCTTTGCTCTTCAGTCTGGCGTTTGTCTGTTTCTGAAAGGATGTCAGAAGCACTTCAATAATCATGCGCACGTTATTATCATCAGCTCAAGTTCGTTATTTCAAATACAGACACACGGCGAGTGCAGCAAATAGAGTTTTTACAACAACAGTACACACGTCAGATTCTGCTCTTCTTCTTCTTGGCTTTGTGGCTGTTCATCAAGACGACGACAAGGTTTGTTTGCGCTCAGGTCGACCATGGCTTGTTATTATATGTATATATTACTACGGTGTAATGTCTCGGCTGTGTATTTAAAAATGGCGCTTCCTTTGTTTTCATTTTGTTTGTACACGCTAGTGACATTTCTCTGTAAACCAATAGCGTTCAGCTGCGCATCTGACAGTGCTTCAGTATTATTATTCTGCTATTATTATTCCCTCCAGAACTGTCTTGAGCATCTGTCTGCGCGCCCAAAGAGTGTCTCACGCCTCCAAAAGCCACCGCATTGTGTTTCGTCTTCGGAGGCACAAATTCTTATTTTATTGATATTTTTAAGTACTAAATGAAATAAACATGCAAACATGCAATGCAATTAGCCAAATTTTGGTCGAAATGATGCATCGTTTTGAGACGGTCTTCACTTAAAGTGACCGCTTTTGCTTTAGAAACCCCATTTTAGGGATATATAAAAAGGTAGAATGCAAATGCTGCGAGCTGTGAATGTGTGTGAGGATAAAGACAAACAAAAGGATGATTGAGGTAAAGTTGGTTTTATATTCGCACATTAGTTCAGTGACACACTCCCTATATTGTTTACCATGCTACTTTGAATATTGAGTCGAAATCGCATGAAAGTATGACTTCAAAGCAGCATTAGTGCTATTTGTTTCTTAGCTTTTCTTTTTTCTTTTCTTTATTTGCACAAGAATACAAAAATATTGGAATAAAACTGCCATAATGGGCAGGAAAGGCTTATTTAGAGCCTCTACCTAAATAATAATAATAATAATTAAAGCTGCAAGCAGCGATGAAAGGGACCTCGCACCTGTGCTGTGGTGACAATAATATTGTCATTATTACTGTGACAATAATAATTTTAGCTCATGAACATAAAAAAAACCTGACAAAATCACCAATTTATGCCAAACTTTCTTCTGTCAGCAGGTGGCGCTAGGACTGTAACTCAATATTGGCATGTAGATGTCTTCAGGAGAGGAATTTCTTCGAACATCAGAATTTTCAGGCAAATTGGAGTTATAAGTACTTCCTCTTCCATGGCAAAGCACTGAACTTTGTCAGTCCAATACAGACATGCCCTTCAACAAAAACTCTAGATCTTCACAATAAAAACATCGCTGGAGCCTTCAGATAACACCACCCAAATTGGGTGCTGATATGATCAAATCTGTAGGAGGAGTTTGTTACAGTGTAAAACATGACATTTCCTGTTGCCAGCAGGTGGCGCTATGACTGAACCTGAATATTGGCATGTAAACGATGAACCTGTGAATTTACTTTGAAATACCTTCTGAAATGATCTGGCATGTTAGCTTCATTTGAATAAATCTTGTACATAAAGACATATTGGAAAAATATTAATAGCATAGATGGAAAGAAGATGGAGTTTCTGAAATCAAACCTACTTAACTGACTGTTGTACTTTGATAGTCGTTGGCTGCTAATAGGATTTCCCTATTTAGAAGACTTTTCTGAAATGATATCATTAAGGAGAAAGTCCGAATGTGCGAATATAAAACCAACTTGAAAGGTTGGAACCCAATGAAGGATGAGCAGCTGAAACACCATCACATGCCTGTTAGCGTGTGACTTTTCTCAACCCAGCATTAACAGACTTGCTGACCCAGCAGAACATTCAACACAGGTGATGATTATGATGATGATGATGATGATGATGATGATGATGATGAGTCAGGGAAAAGACCAATCAGAAGTGCTGACAGTGTGGTTCATGATGATGTTCTTTAGCAAGTAGTCATTTAGCTAACACTTTTATCCAACTTGACTTAACAGTTCACTTGCTTGAGGTTAAGTGCACTCATAAGTGGTGAAATGACCACTATCTCTAACATTGATTAAGTATGACTGTGAGGAAACTGACTGTGTTGCATATGGCTGTCAAATTGATTGAAGAAATAGAGAATAACACAAATAACAAAAGAGGTTCATTTTCCTTCGGCTTAGTCACTTATTTATCAGAGGTTGCCACAGAGGAATGAACCGTCAACTATTCCAGCATATGTTTTACACAGCAGCCGCAACCCTACGCTGGGAAACACCCATACACACACTTTATACAATTCCCCTATAGTGCATGTGTTTGGACTGTGGGGGAAACCGGAGCACCCGGAGGAAACCCACGCCAACACGGGGAGAACATGCATACTCCACACAGAAACGCCAACTGGCCCAGCCGGGACTTGAACCAGTGACCTTCTTGCTGTGAGGCCACAGTGCTAATACACACACACACACACACACACACACACACACACACACACACACACA
>CAIGQV010016663.1:1310901-1322370 GCA_903798115.1 Danio jaintianensis | reverse complement strand
GGGGAATAATCTAATTTTACAGCTCCTTTGAGTTAAACACTTGAGTTTCACCATGCTTAAATCCATCCAGTCGATCTCCAAGCACTTTTAGCTTAGCTTAGCATAAATCATTGAATCTGACTAGACCATTAGCATATCCCTCAAAAACAAAACAAAAAAGCTTTGATAATTTTCCTAATTAAAGCTTGACTCTTCTGTAGCAACACTGTGTACTAAGACAGGCTAATTTCTAGGTCATACACTATACTCTCAATGGGAATTTTTTTCAGTGAGATGCTAATGGTCTAATCCGATTCAATGATCTATGCTAAGCTATGCTAAAAGTTCAATGATCTATACTAAGATAAGCTAAAAGTCCTTTTCCATTCAGTCGATCTCTGAGCACTTTTAGCTTAGCATAAATCATTGAATCGGATTAGACCATTAGTATGTCGATCAAAAACAAAACAAAAAATGTTTTGATAATTTTCCTAATTAAAGCTTGACTCTTCTATAGCTAAACTGTGTACTAAGACAGGCTAATTTCTAGGTCATATACTGTACTCTCAATGGGAATTTTTTCAGTAAGACGCTAATGGTCTAATCCGATTCCATGATCTATGCTAAGCTAAAAGTCCTATTTCCAGTGTTATTTTAAAGATCATACAGTATATGTAGTTTCAATGATCCCATGAATAATAGTTTGATTAGCTAAGACATGCATAGTTAGCATTAAAGGTTTTCCAATGCTATATCACGGCAATTTGTAACTTTTTGATTTAGTGGCTAATTTTTATGAATTTGTACGATCTCATTCGTCCAATTTAGTATGATTTGCTCATCCCCCAATGGCGGTTGGGTTTAGGGGCGGGGTTCAGTGCCCTCCTTTTAAAAATTATACATTTTTGTACGACTGAACTCATGGCGACTGAAATTAACCACCAAACTGACAAAACGTAAAATAGTTACGTTTCCTCGCGAGATCAGGCTGGGTTCTCCAATCGTAAGTAACAGGGCTGTGTGATATTTAAAAAATCGGATATTGTAATATTTCGATTTTCTGCTATATATATATTGCAATTTAAATATAAGAGATGGATTAAATAGCTCCATCTTAAGTTTTTCTAGAAAGTCGAACAGTATTCGTGTAAAAAAAAATCAATAATCATATATATAAAATAACATTTTAGAAACTTCATTGTATAAATAAATACAATTAATGTTCTTTTACATTTCCAAACGTTATAATTTCTTGTGCCAAAATGCTTTAAACTCACTTAAAATGTATACATAGCTATGGCTATAGGCTATGTTTTAGTCTTGTTTCTAGCCTACATATAAAAAAACCTTAAATCAAGAAGCATTTTCTAGACAACTAAATACATACATACATAAATAAATAAATAAATAAATAAATAAATAAATAAATAAATAAATAAATAAATAAATACAATTAATATTTTTTTACACCTCCAAACGTCATAATATCTGGCGCCTGAATGTCTTAAACTATATATATTTAATTACAATATATATATATATATAAAATATTTAATTTTTCTGCAATACATATTGCGATATTGAGTATAATATTAACAGATGAAATTAATAGCTTTATTTTGTTATTTATTTACATATATTATGTAATCATTTTAGGACAATAATAGGATGATTTTGTAGTAGAGCTCATCTGCTTAAAATGTAATAAACCAAATCGCAAGCAATGATAAATACAGCAAAGCAAATTTACAAATGTACAAAGCTTTATGGGGTTTTTTCTGGGAGTCTAACAGTATTCAGGGTCACAAATTGAACAATTTAATGTAAAATAAATAACACTGTTTAATCTTCATTGCATACATACTGCACATAATTACAATTATGTTTCTTGAAGTTACTAAAATCTTAATTTTCTGTGCCTGAATGCTTTACACTGGCTTGAAATGCGAACACAATCACATGCAAATTACACCATTTTTTGGAAACTTTAAGGTTAAACTTTGCAATTACTCCACAATTATGTGTGTTTTTAATGCCTACTCTACTATAACCCAGATTCGACATTGCAGATCCTGCGATGTGACTATTGCGGATGTGCACATTGCGATATCAATGCTGAAACGATATATTGTGCAGCCCTACTTGAAATAGTCACAGTCCTTAAATGATCAACTTGTTTTGGTCGTGTTTCTAGTCCAAATATCTAAAAATGTTTAAATCAAGAAGCATTTTCCAGACAAGCAAAAGATATTGTCTTGTTTTCAGAAATATTAAGTCATAATTAAGTGAGTCTTTCCTTAAAACAAGCAAAATAATCTGCCGATGGAGTAAGCAAATAATCTTTGGAATAAGAATATTTTATTTACCCCATTGTCAGATTATTTTGCTCGTTTTACGAAAAATCTCTCTCAATTTTGACTCATTTTTTATGAAAACAAGACAATATGTATTAAAAGCTTCTTGATTTAAGAATGTTTAGACATTTGGACTAGAAATTTTTTGCAATACTGATGCTGAAACGATACACTGTGCAGCCCTAGTAAGTAATACAATCTATAAATTCAATAAATTCTCATCGCCGACTGAGACAGAGGCATGCTGGGAAGGCTATAGTCATCTGGCCAGGCCTTCTCCAGTCTGAAGGATGAGGGCCACAAAAGCCCGCCGCGTGTTAATGACTGTATGAAAGCGTTTATGACCCTCCGTGCACTAAAGATGACATTATGGAGCAATTACTCAGCACTCGCACAATAGACCAGACGATGATTCTGGCTGAAAAAAAGACAAAGGAAGGGGGTAAACACAGCAGATCGGCCACCAGACCCGTGCCGCCGTGAAGAGTCTGTGTTGTTTGCACACACTTGGCTAAAGAATCGCTGAGGTGGTTATCTAATGTTGCAAACATTCATTCATTCATTTTCTTTTCAGCTTAGTCCCTTTATTAATCTGGGGTCGCCACAGCAGAATGAACCACCAACTTATCCAGCATATGTTTTACGCAGCGGATGCCCTTCCAGCTGCAACCCATCACTCGGAAACATAATGTTGCAAACAGACAGAGGCAAAGTTTTCGACTGCTTAGCTATCTACGGTACATCATCCATATCCTCAGGTACATATGCTAGCAGTCAATCACATAAGGTCTCTCTAAATTAGTATAATATTAATAGTTTAATAAAAACACACACATTTAGTTACACTGAAAATAGTATTTTCTGCAGTAGCCTAAATAAATCTTAAACATTACAAATGCTTTTACATCACTGTATTCACAAATAGATGAATAATAATAAACTCAATAATAATATAAGAATAATAATATGCTTATTAAGAAATTATTTTAAAAATAGCTTATTTTTACATTGCAAGAAGCTCCAAAACTGTATTACTTTTAATCCTTACTTTTAATCTTATTTATGTGAATGTGTTAATGATAATTCATAAAAATTAGTTAAACAATTATTGGTTTAATTTTATTTTACATTTAAAAAGTGTAATAAAATAAAGTGTTGTTAATTCTGTTCATTAAAAAAAACACTACAAGTACCGATCAGAGAACCATTAAAGTACCGAACTGACAATTGGTATCGATAAAAGTAGTAATACCATTAAAACCTTAATGATACCCATGCCTAAATTAGGCAAGTCATTGTATAACAGTGGTTTGTTCTGGAGACAATCCAAAACTAATATTGCTTAAGGGGGCGAATAATATTGACCTTAAAATGGTTTAAAAAAATTAAGAACTGCTTTTATTCTAGCCGAAATAAAACAAATAAGACTTTCTCCAGAAGAAAAAATATTATAGGAAATACTGTGAAAAATTCCTGAATCTGTTCAACATCATTTGGGAAATATTAGAAAAATATTAACCATTTCAATTGTGTGTATACAAATCCATCTCCCATACGCTAGTATTTAACATTGTCCCGTTGTGATCAGATTGACAAAACCACATCTTTACAACCAGGTATAAACAAGGCCTTGGACCTGCTGCTCTTTCCCATGAGGTCCCACAGACACCTGCTCAACAACACCTCTCAGACTTCAAAAGACCAAGTTCTCTGTGTTGCAATGGATAATTACAAGGACCTTCACAAACAAAAGCCACAAAGGTGTATTCGGGGCTAAGGTCGATCCAGGTGTGAAGCATCAAGCATGGGAGTACATTTATTCAAGCAAACAGAAGTGCTTTAATTTAAAGGGCACCTATTGTGCAAAAATCACTTTTATATGACAGTTGTGTGGCAGCAGTGTGTGAATATAATAGTAATAGTAAACCTACGTAAACCTAATAGTAATAGTAAACTTAATACACTACGGACAATTTAGTTTATCCAATTCATCTATAGCGCATGTGTTTGGACTGTGGCGGAAACCGGAGCACCCGGAGGAAACCCACGCCAACACGGGGAGAACATGCAAACTCCACACAGAAATGCCAACTGACCCAGCTGGGACTCAAACCAGCAACCTTCTTTCTGTGAGGCCACAGTGCTAACCACTGAGCCACCGTAATCGTGCAGGCCTACAAGAAAAGACCCCATTTCTGCTCTGCCATGTGTCGTTTTGGGAGGTCTTACATTGAGGAGGATCTCTCGTCCCGTTTACTGACCACATCACAGAAAACTGGGTTTGTTTTGAGAATCTACAGCTCGCTCTCAATGTGCTGCCATAAAGAGATAAAGGTGAATGCAAACACAGAGTTCAGTCTGTTGATGTTATCAGCAAGCCGCTCCAAAGGCCAACCACACTCAAACCAGGAGAAAATACACACACTTCCCCAACACACCGCTCTAACACTCGAAGCAGGTGAAAAACACACTGCTTGATGAGGCTGACACAAACAGACCTCTGCAACTAGCCCTCTGCTGGTATAACATTTTCTATTAATTGCTGAATAGGGCTGCATGGTACTGGGAAAATATGCGCTATTGTTGTTGACAAATTGTCCCTCTTCCCAACAGGGAAAACCAGCAACAATCAAGAATGCATGATTATATGCTGCCATGGCTTTGCAATCAAAAAATGTGATCATAATGGAAGTCAATGCGGCAAAAACAGCCCCCAACATAACCAAAGGGTAGTCAAACTGCCCAGAGTGTATTATGGTTGGGTACCAAAACCTACCTATGTAACCGGTATGCACTGGACCGAATCAGCATATGAATTTCGGTGCCACTAGTGCTGCGACAAGGACGTAAGAAGCATCAAGGAGTACATCAAAGACACACATAGGTACGCATTGTGTCACACCCTCTCTAAACAGTTCATTCTAAACAACTTTGAGGGTGGAAACACGTCAAACTTAATGAAACATTTGAGGGCGCATGGAATCAACTTAAAGGCAGAGGAATGCACTGTCTGACAGCTTGCGACATCATCTGGCACTTTCACTGAGTACGTTTACATGGACACCAATACTCCGATTTTAATATGATTAAGACAAGATTAAGAGTCTACCATGTAAACAGCGATTTTAACAGCGTCAAGAAATGCGGAGGTTTTTTCTTTCCATTAGGCATGCGGTATTAAATTCCATTAAACAACACTCTTCCACCAGTCCTTACTTCATATTCTCATCCAATACCTCAGTTTGTCACTGGGGCATGAACAATATGATGCTGAATGAAAGTGAAACTGCCGAACTGCAGTTAAAGTCGAAAAAGTAAAAATGAAACACCCGAATTACATGAAACTCTGGAGGAAACGTGGATATCATCATAATGACGTTAATCAATCTATGTGCTATAACATGTAAAACGGGATCATGAAAGGAACATTCATAAAAACACCTTCATCATATTATTGTCTTGATCTGATTAATGCAAATAATTAAATTACTGATGTCCATGTAAACGTAGTCACAAGCCTCAACCCTAGAAAAAAGGTGTTCCCTGATTTTGATGACAGGCTTTCCACAGGTTAGCAGTAAGCTAATGTAATGTTAATTGCATAATGCAAATCTTAAATTCATGCTAACAAACAAACGATCAAAAGAAATATATTAATGCAATTCAAATATATAAAATATGAATAGATGTATACTTTAAACTTTAATTATACTGTTCAATTAAAATGAGTAAAATATAATTTTTTTGTCAAATAAAAGATTTTTTTAGAGTCATCCACCATAATTTTGTGGCTCAAAAGTATCGGTTCAGGCACCGGTACATTTTAAAAGTATCGATTTAGCATCAAAATAACCCCAAACCATACCCAACCCTAGAGTGTATTGTTGAGTTTTTGAACATTTTCAAAGCATTTTCCCAAAATACGCATCAAAATAAGATTAGTCACCAAAAATCATTATATTTGCTGAAACACAGAGAGAGTTGTGGCCAAATTAAGCCTCAAAATCACCCCAGAGTGGATGAAAACATCCCCAACAGCACACAAGGGTTAATGATATTATTATTTTTGTCCAATTGGCTACAGAACAAACCGCTGTAGTCCAATGACTTGCCTAATTAACCTAATTAATTTAGTCAAGTGTGTAAATTGCACTTTAAGCCAAATACTAATGTCTTGCAACATAATAAACACTGTACTAAATATATTATTCATCTCTGTAGTCAAACTAACCAGTATTATCTAATGGAACCTCATTTTAAAGTGTGACCAAGACTTTTTAAATGCCAATGGGAAAAAATGAGCAGAAAACACTTCCAAATCTAGCATTCCTGAAAAACCAGTCAGCACTAAAGCTAAAAACGACAGTAATATGGTGTTACTCACTGCTTTTGCTGGCTCTGACTTTGGCCAGCAGTTTCTGTGTAGTGGCTAGATCTCCATTCTTGACCGCTTGCAGAAGATCCTGCTCTTTTCCCATGATCTCCACCGGCCAGAATGTCCCGCAAACCAGTCCCGCTCCTCCTTTACACCTCCATACAGCTATCCTAGAATCCTCCGCTTCGAAGGAGGTGACAGCCAGACGTCTGAGTGAAACTGCAAAGGCAAACAGATCTCGTTTTTTTTTTCTCCGACGCTCACGTCATCAAAATCAGCAGAATCAGCGTCTGTTTCAGCTCTCTGAACGGCTGGTTATGGATGCGGAAGAAAGCGGGAGAAAATGGAAAATCTATTATTTCGATGATGATTCGCCTTGCGCTTTTAACATTCTCGAGTTTCCAGAGTGTTTTCTGAGGCGGCTGATGTTGAGGTTTAGGACGGTTGAGAGGATTGGAGCAGCAAAACCTGAAGAAGACGAAGAAGAAAGTTTAAAAGTGCAGTTAATGCACTGCAAAAAAAATGCTTTAATTACTTAGCTTTTGTCTTGTTTCTAGTCGAAATATCTACAAATTCTTAAATCAAAAATATTGTGTTGTTTTCAGAAATAATGACTGAAATGAAAGGGCACCTATGATGAAAATCATCTTTTGTAAGCTGTTTGGACAGGACTGTGTGTAGTATAGTGTGTCCACAGTCATACTGGGGTGATATAAAGACATTAATTCTCTTTTTTTTTTATTTCCTGAAGTTAAAATAGGACGTGACGTAGGAGTGCGGTTTCTCCGCCCACCAAATTGATTGACAGCCGCGTATTAACATGTCTCCGTAGTAATGCGTATAATCATATCAACAAAACAGGACGTGCTCAAAGCAACAGGGATTAAAAGATCTGTTCAGCTCTCTGTGATCATCAATCATCATCAAATGTGATCAAGAGTGAGTTTTACAAGTTTAAAACCTTTTTAAATCAGTGCATGTTTGTCATGAATTACAGCAATTTTACCATCTTTACTTCATCACCACAGCCACGTGTCAGCACAATTATAAAAGAAGATGCTTCAATCCCGGGTTGTGGACGTTAAATCAGCTTTATTTTGTACATTAACATAACGGATATCCATACAGCAGTGGATATTAACCTGTCACATTTGCCGTGCAAAAACAGTGCAAAGTTAAACACGCGCGCTGTCTTTGTGTGTCTGTGTGTGTGTGTGCGTGAACTTTGTAACGACATTGTGTGTGACTCATCATTGCAGAAAGGCTTGAATTAACTCCACAACAAATACATCAAACACTCATTGGGAAAGTTCTTACTGTAGTATTTCTCACAAACGTTACATGAGATCTGCTTCCTTTATGTCTGTCACTGTGCTGTTTATCTGACGGAGACACACTGACAGGCATGTGGGAACGGTGGGCGAGGAGAACCAGCACTAAAGGCACAGGCAACAAAAACAGCTACAGTGTGTTCAAAGCAGAAAATTCCAAACTTCTGAAAGGTCTAATAAATAATCTGATGGGTGTTTTGAGCTGAAACTTTACAGACACATTCTGGAGACACAAAAGACTTATCTTAAATCTTGAAAAAGGGGTAAAATAGGTGCCCTTTAAGTGAGTTTTTCCTTAAAACACCCAAAATATTATGCCAGTGGAGTAAGCAAAATAATCTTGCTTCCACTTTTAAATAAGTTTATTTTACTTAGCCTATTTTACTTAATGAAGTTTCATTTTAAGTGAATTATAATGGTGCTCTTTAAAATGATGAAAAATCTATTTCTATAAAAATCTAAATATTTAAGCAACTTAACTTCCATTATAATCACATATTTTGATTGCAAAGCCATGATGCCACATAATCCTGCATTCCTGATTGTTGCTGGTTTTCCCTGTTGGGAAGAGGTCAAACTTTGAATTTTTACTGTCGATCATCAGTTGGCAGCATTAACCCTTTATATGGAGAGTTATATGGAGAAAAACAGCAGATTATAGTGCGTGTTTGCATGAATACACTTACTATGTTTACTATGTTCTGAGAGCTGAGGAACTTATTTTGATTTTCTCAGACATATCAAGGTAACACACTCACTAGCAAACACACTATACTACATATAACCATATAATTAAGCCAGAAACTAAGCTTTTATTGCACTGCAACTGATGATCAACAGTAAAAAATACAAATGTTGCCTCTTCTCAACAGGGAAAACCAGTAGCAACCAAGAATGCATGATTATATGCTGCCATGGCTTTGCAATCAAAAAATGTGATTATAATGGAAGTCAATGGGGCAAAAACAGCCCCCAACATAAACAAAGGGTAGTCAATTTGAGTGTATTGTTGAATTTTTTCAAAATTTCAAAGCATTTTCCCAAAATATGTGTCAAAATAAGATTTGTCACCAAAAATCATCCCATTTGCTGAAACACTGAGAAAGTTGTGGCCAAATTAAGACTCAAAATGACCCCAGAGTGGATGAAAATGACCCAACAGCACACAAAGGTTATATTCTGGCCACCATAGATGCCTTTTTTTTTTTTTTCTCCATGAATTTTACTTAATTTTTAATACAGAGTATACCGTGATAAAAGATTTAGCAATTTAAAGTTTAACCCCGGCATCCTGGCCAAATTTGCCCACTGGCCTCTGTCCATCATGGCCTCCTAACCATCCCCATATCATAATTGTCTCCTCTCCACCAATCAGCTGGTGTGCGGTCTGGCGCAATATGGCTGCCGTCACGTCATCCAGGAGGATGTTGCACACTGGTGGTGGATGAGGAGATTCCCCCAAAAATGTGTAAAGCGCTTTGAGTGTCCAGAAAAGTGCTGTATAAATGTAAGGAATTATTATTATAATAATTATTATAAATATGAAACAGGCAATAGCCTAAATCACTCCTTCATTATATAAGATCCTGATTTCTGACTATCTACTTATATCATGTAGATGTTAGTATTTCAAAACAACTGTGTATGACAAATACGAATCAATGAAATACTGTAATTTACCGTAAATTTTTTTACTTTCTTTTCTCACAGTATTACCTATAATGTTTTTTCTTCTGGAGAAAGTCTTATTTGTTTTATTTCCACTAGAATAAAAGCAGTTCTTAATTTTTTTAAACCCATTTTAAAGGTCAATATTATTCGCCCCCTTCAGCAATATTTGTGTTGGATTGTCTCCAGAACAAACCACTGTTATACAATGACTTGCCTAATTACCCTAACTTTACCCTAATTACCCTAGTTAAGCCTTTAAATGTCACTTTAAGCTGAATACTAGTATCTTAAAAAATATCTAGTCAAATATTATGTGCTGTCATCATGGCAAAGAGAAAAGAAATCAGTTATTAAAACTATTATGCTTAGAAAAAAATCTTCTCTCCATTAAACAGAAATATTCAGGAGGGCTAATAACTGTATAAGGTCCTGCTTTCCAACAATCTACACACCCCAAAAGACGTGTGTAAGCAAAGCTGTGGCTCTCAATAGCAGTAATCTGGTGCTCTTTAGTTTCCCCGAGGGCGAATACAGACTTTTACGCTTTATTGCCAAACCACTGATAACTGTGTGAGTTTTTGCACAAGGGTGGAGCTCTTATGTTATGATGGAGTTAAATATGTTTTGACTGTGCTTTACGAGCGTGTTTACAGATGCTGTTTACTGCCAGAAAAAGCCACAGGAGGAACAGGACAGGTGAACCAGGAGTATAATTCACAACTCACAAACAGGTGTAACGGTTGGACAAGCCCGGTAATCAGGCCTCATGTTGACAACCATTATTTTGATTATATAGAGACGATTATAGAAATCATTAATTATGGTTTAAGTAAGAAGTTGTGTGAAGTTTGAATTTTCAAGTTGAGAAGTTCTTAGTAGGCGGCACGGTGGCTCAGCGGTTAGCACTGTGGCCTCACAGCAAGAAGGTCGCTGGTCCAGTGGTCCCCAGTTTGCGTTTCTGTGTGGAGTTTGCATGTTCTCCCCGCGTTGGCGTGGGTTTCCTCCGGGTGCTCCGGTTTCCCCCACAGTCCAAAGACATGCGCTATAGGGGAATTGGGTAAGCTAAATTGGCCGTAGTGTATGACTGTGTGTGTGAATGAGAGTGCCTAGATCGTTAAAATAGAGCCCATAAACTATCAGGCTAAAAAAACAACAACAACAACAACAAAAACTCTTAGCAACTTTGTAGTGGCAATCATTTGTGTTTAAGAGCAATATTTCAGACATCACTTCAATGCTGTATAATAAGGCTGTTTTACAGTTAGCCTGACGTCAACATATAAGACACTGTCAATAAAAACAATGCGAAGAATGGATGTTTCCCAAAGTAGGACGATTTGTGAAGTCTTAACAAGCCAAAACGCTTATTGGCACAACACAATAAAACCGCAAATGCTGAAAACATCCACCTAAGTGAGTACAGCGCTTTTAACACGTAAAGAAAAGTCCATGTTTTGCCAGTCAGCAACTGCAGTGCCATCCAACTAAAATATGGTCATGAGCTTATTTTCTAGACTCTCGTGGCATTTATGGCTCAGGTGAATGGCATTAAAATCAATATCAGAATTAAAGAATCAAATCAGAATAAATATCAGAATATCATGAGCAAATATGATGGGACAAGAGATGATTGAGACGGAAAGATGGATAGTTGAACTATTATCCACCACTATTTTATTTTGAATACCTTTAGCTTCAGTCCTAAATTAATCTAAGCTTGATCGAGGATGTAAGAGTGATAGTCCTGGTTCAACATTTG
>CAIGQV010016663.1:1269043-1280353 GCA_903798115.1 Danio jaintianensis | reverse complement strand
ACAGCGCAAACCGTATGTTGTATTGGCCTAACCTTACCCTACCCATAAACCCAACCATCACAGGAAACAGTGTACAGCTTTACTCTCTGATTAAACTCATTCTGTGGGATTTATAAGCTTTTGGAGAAATGAGGACATCAGCTGTGTCCTCATATTTCACCTCCTTTTTGTAATACCTGTGTCATACCTGTGTCATTATACAGATTTGTGTCCTGACATGTCACAAAAACACGTACACACACACACACACACACACACACACACACTCACTGAATGATCTCCTGGAGACTTGTCACATCATCATCACGGAACGCATGTTTATGCTGTTTGGGAAAAGTTGATTTTTTTTTTCATTGGCGTGCGGTATCAAACACCATTAAAACAACTCTCTCCTATCAGTCCTTACTTCACACATCCAGTAGCTCAGAGTGAGTCACGGGGGCATAAATTAAATCTTGCTAAATGAAAGTGAAACTGATTTATTAAATTAAATACCAAAAATTACATACTTTTTTTTTTTAATTCAGTGTGTGGAAAGAAGTTTGATTTCTCATGTGAAATCGTACAAAGGAGAAGCCAGTCAGTAGAGTTTATAGCTAAATATTTAGCAGTGTTTGCATGTCCTTTACCACATAGAATTCATTTAAATAGAAATAAAACACCATTCATTACAATGTTTTTAAAAAGCATCTCAATTGTTTTTATATTTTGTCTTTTTTTTTTCTAGTTCAATAAAAATCTATTTTCATTCATATTTTTTGCTAATATTTAAAATTATATATAAAAAGATTATTTTCCATTCACATAGGCTATTAGCAAAATATTTAGCAGTGTTTGCATGTCCTTTACTGCGTATAATTCATTAAAACAGAAGTAAAATAACATTCAGTACAAGTTGATTTAAAAAAAAAAAAAGCACCTAAATATTTTTGCGATTTGTGTTTTTTTCAGTTGAATAAAAGACGATTTTCCATTCATGTATTTCATCATGGAGGATTTCTTAAAAATAGTGTAAAAATCTCGTCTCGTTCTCGTGAAACCAATTTCGTATCTCGTCACACCCCTAATATTTACATAAAACACAGTCATTTACGTCATGATGGCCACAAAATTTCCATATCAGATGAGCCTTAAACAAAGCCGGATGAAATTAACAAAGGCGTGTTTTTATTTCCGAGTGAAGACTGGTATGACATTGTGTTTCATTTTGCATCTGTCTTTATGAATTTTTAATGCATTAACTTATAAACCTCACTCCTCTGACCTCAAAAGTTGCTCCAGTTACAGACGCTAGAGGCCATGGTCTTTAGCCTCCTTGTTAAAGCAACCGACTCCCATACAAAGAATCGCTGGTTCGATCCCAGCTCAGAACAGGTTAGGTGCAGTAGGATTAGGTTAGGGTTACATATATTTTTAGAATTTTATCATGCATCGATCTGGGGTGCGTTTCCGAAAACCATCGTTAGCCAACTAAGGTCGCAAGTTCCGTCGTTACAAACATAGTTTGTTGATTTGGCGTTTCCCAAATCCATCATTCCAACGAACATTCGCAAACTGCGTCGCAAACTTGTACGCTTGCAACTACACCTCTAGAGCTGTAGCTAGAAGCATAGTTCATGGTTGTGTGCTATTCCCAGTTATCTCCCCTATGACCTATTCCTTTCGATTGTTCCAACTTTTAAACTTAAAATGATTTAAAAACAAACATTAAGGTCATCTCTCTGTGGTGTAATTTGCTTTCAAAGTATTTTTTTACAGTTCAGTTTTACAGTTCGACTTTAATTGTGTTCCCCTTCATAGTGCACTTTGAAAACATTTATGCCAGTTGGAAAGCAGCCGTGGCTCATGATGAAAGCTATAGGTGACCTATTATTTAAAAGAGGAATTTACGTTACGTCTCCAAAGCTTGTGAAAACAAAAATATATAGCATACGTTAATGGTTTTAATTTATAGTAGGTTAGTCATTCATTCATTTTCCTTCGGCTTAGTCCCTTATTTATCAGGGGTCGTCACAGTAGAATGAACCGCCAACTATTCCAGCATATGTTTTACACAGCAGATGCCCATCCAGCCGCAACCCAGTACTGGGAAACACCCATGCACTCTCGCATTCACACACATACACTACTGCCAATTTAGCTTACCCTATTGACCTATAGCGCATGTGTGGACCCGGAGGAAACCCACGCCAACACGGGGAGAGCATGCAAACTCCACACAGAAACGCCAACTGGCCCAGCCAGGACTCGAACCAGAGACCTTCTTGCTGTGAGGCGACAGTGCTAACCACCCTATAGTAGGTTATTTATTAAGAAATGTATCTGTAAGTGTTGGCTATTAGTTTTAAAGGAATGATGGGATTGTTTCGTTTGTTTTCAGCACTAAACTACACTAACAGTCACAGACGAAACCACTTTAGGGTGAGCAAAGAGTAACCTTAAGCAATAGTTCACCCAAAATATGAAAGCCTACTATTAACTCCCCCTTAAGTGGTTTCAAACCTGTTTTGAGTTTCTTTCTTCTCTTCAACACAAAATGCTTTGTTTTTGAAGAATGTTGATAACCTGAAGTCACTGACATCCGTACCCTCTCACAAACACAATGCATTTTCAAAAGGCACATTTATGTTCTTTTTAGGTAATAATATATATATATTTTGTGTATCAATATATGGATTATTAAGTTTCTAATATGGTATAAATGTGAACCTTCACATTTATAAGGGGTTTAAACACATTTGTGTGGCAGCAGTGTGTGAATATATCCAGCCTCTAATGGTCAAAATTCATTCATTCATTCATTTTCCTTCGGCGTAGTCCCTTATTTATCAGGGGTCACCACAGCGGAATGGACCGTCAACTATTCCAGCATATGTTTTACACAGCAGATGCCCATCCAGCCGCAACCCAGTACTGGGAAACACCCATACACTCTCACATGCACTTATTCACTACGGCCAATTTAGTTCATCCAATTCCCCTATAGCACATGTGTTTGGACTGTGGGGGAAACCGGAGCACCCGGAGGAAACCCACGCCAACACGGGGAGAACATGCAAACTCCACACAGAAATGCCAACTGGCCCAGCCAGGACTCGAACCAGCAACCTTCTTGCTGTGAAGCGACAGTGCTAAACACTGAGCCACCGTGCCGCCCTCATTACCAGGTAATCAAACTAAAATGATTAACACATGTCTTGTTATTGCAGGACGTTTGATAGCACTCAATTGGAAGAATATAGAAAGTCCATCCATTGACCACTGGTAGAAAGATTTGACACATTACATTGCATTGGAAAGAATGACCTACAGTATAAGGGGCAAACTAAAGGACTACCATAAAATTTGGGATCTAATACAGTTTCTGAAACAAAACCAAACACTGGCACAAGCAACAAATACCTTTTACTCTACTGATTGATTGATATGTGTATTTTTGTATGTGGAATACAGTATATTGTTTTATTCGTCTTAGCCCATGTATAACAACATATTTACTTGTTTAACTAAATTTGGATGATTTGGGGGAGGGACGGGGAGAGTTCAAATGTAAAATACAAATTATCCACTATAGTTAGCCACAAAAAGTTACGAATGGCTATCATATTGTAACACGAAACTGAATACTAGAGTAAAAATGGTGCAGAATAATAATCAGCTTTGAATCACACACAGTAATGAACTGATTTTTTAAAACACATATATAAACACTGTAATTAAACATTTCATTTCCTCACAATTACTCACACTCACACACACCTTTATGAGCGTCTTTCTTCTGCTGAAAACGAATGAGTATATACTGGAGAATGTGGTAAACCAGACTTCCAGAGCAGGAAAAACAAATAAATACTATTGATGTCAGTGGTTACAAGTTTCCAGCATTCCTCAGTATATATTTATTTGTGCTCAACAAAAAACTTAAACAGGTTTGGAACAAGTGGAGGATGAGGAAATGATGACAGAAATTACATTGAGTCAACTGTCCCTTTAATTATTGTCACTGCAACACTTAATTACAATTCGCAAATTTAAATAAATTCGCTTAATTACAACAGATGCAATTTTAGATGAATTCAACTAATCCCAAAACTAGTTTAATGTCAAATGTTCAATCAAACGTGCCCTCATTTGTATTTTAATATTCACCAGGAACATCCTCTCACCATGTGACTGCATGTGTGTTCAGTTTTATTTCCTTAATTCACTTTTTTGGTAACATTTAATACCAATTCTCACTATTAACTAGTGGTTTACTACTGTTATTAAGATATTGGCTGTTTAATATGTACTTAATTTCACATTCTACATCCCTAATCCTGATGTACACCCAACTACTACCTTAATAACCATTAATAAGCAGTAAATTAAGAGTTTACTGGCGCATAAGTCATAGTTAATGGTTTGTAAATAGCGAGATACTGATGTACCAATTCTCACTATTAACTAGTGGCTTATTACAAGATATTGGCTGATTAATTTATACTTAATTTCTGCACGATTACATTCTACATCCCCAATCCTGATGCGAACTCAACTACTACCTTAATAATCATTAATAAGCAGTATATTAAGAGTTGGGGCGACGCGGTGGCGCAGTGGGTAGCACGTTCGCCTCACAGCAAGAAGGTCGCTGGTTCGAGCCTCGGCTGGGTCAGTTGGCATTTCTGTGTGGAGTTTGCATGTTCTCCCCGTGTTGGCGTGGGTTTCCTCCGGGTGCTCCGGTTTCCCCCACAAGTCCAAAGACATGCGGTATAGGTGAATTGGGTAAGCTAAAATTGTCCGTAGTGTATGTGTGTGAATGAGTGTGTATGAATGTTTCCCAGTGATGGGTTGCAGCTGGAAGGGCATCCGCTGCGTAAAAACATATGCTGGATAAGTTGGCGGTTCATCCCGCTGTGGCGACCCCAGATTAATAAAGGGACTAAGCCGAAAAGAAAATGAATGAATGAATATTAAGAGTTTATTGACGCATAAGTCATAGTTAATGGTTTGTAAATAGCGAGATACCGATGTACCAATTCTCACTATTAAATAGTGGCTTATTACTGTAAGATATTGGCTGTTTAATGTGTACTTATTTTCTGCACGATCACATTCTACATCCCCAATCCTGGTGTACACCCAACTACTACCTTAATAACCATTAATAAGCAGTAAATTAAGAGTTTATTGACGCAAAAGTCATAGTTAATGGTTTGTAAATAGCGAGATTTGTACCTTAAGTAAATAAAGTGTGACCGATGTTGTGTATTCAGTGCGAACTACCATTTAATGCTTGATGTGTAGAAATATACCCTCTTGACTTACCTCTGAAATATGCTCCCTTCTCCAGTTGAATTCAGTCCTTGCAAAAAACAGTAGATAAAACAAACACAGGCAGCCATAAAACACCTAAAAAGCCACAGGTTTATGGTCCGACCGAAATGCGTGCGATAAAAGCATTTCATGATTTAAAAAAGCGGGAAAATTCTAAATGGCGGTAAAGAAAAGCGAGCGCAGCTTAAACATGAAGAGTTAAAACATGACGAGGAAACACTGGCTGTGTTTATAAACCCCAGTCACATTTCACACATGCGAACAGTTGAACAACCAGTTCTACAACAGTTTTTTTTTATAGCGAGAGGGAAACTAACGACGTCACGACAGGTTTCAGGTCAGGTTTTTAGTGACCTGAAATATTGACATGTCTGACATGACGTGTCGTAACAAAAATTAGGGGAGAGCGGGGACGAAAGTACCATTTTTCATTAAACAAAACCCTATTTTTAAAAGATAATGTTTTAGACAGAAATATTGTAGTAAACCTAAGATTACGACTGGTTGAAGCAGCCAAATATGGACCAGATTACGGTGAGAGAATCAGGAGAAGGCTTGAAGTTTAGATATTTACTCCAATATATGCATCAGCTTATGTCTTTAGTATGAGTAATGGTCTACAAAGAAAATAGGAAATATAGAAATAATTAGAAATTAACATTAACTGAAATACTTGCCATAAGCATTAACTTATACTGCACCAATAGCATTTATCATCAAATGTGCATATTTAACTCAAATATATTAAACAGTCTTATATGTACTCAACGTAACAGTCTTGTTAACAATAAGTAATATCTAAGTAATATTCATTTGTAGAGGCAAACACAACAAATCAGCCATCTATAGCTGCTCCTTATTGCAGCCGCAAATATCCAATTAAGCGGAACACTAAGGTAATTATTCATTCATTTATTTTCCTTCGGCTTAGTCCCTTTATTCATCAGGGGTCGCCACAGCGGAATGAACCGCCAACTATTCCAGCATATGTTTTACACAGCGGATGCCCTTCCAACTGCAACCCAGTACTGGGAAACACCCATACATTGCGGCCAATTTAGTTTTATTCAATTCCCCTATAGCGCATGTGTTTGGACTGTGGGGGAAACCGGAGCACCCGGAGGAAACCCACGCCAACACGGGGAGAACATGCAAACTCCACACAGAAATGCCAACTGGCCCAGCCGGGACTCGAACCAGCGACCTTCTTGATGTGAGGCCACAGTGCTAACACTGAGCCACAGCGCCGCCCTATTATATATATATAGTTTATTTACATTATTTAGTGTCTCATTTGTTTTATGCAACAGTGAATATGGCTATTCACTTTCAGAAGTTGCAGTGATACTTTCTGCTCCCTGTAATAATATGAAAATATGTTGGTTATATTTTTACTTTAATTTGCTAATATTTTTTTCAGATATTGTATTGCATTTCAAATATCACATTTTTTAGCAAGCTATCGCATATCACAATTTTCTGCAATATTGCACAGCCGTATTGTAACTTGAAGATTATTGCCATTTTTTGAGGTTGACATAGCATATCACTCAATGGGAAAAACTCAATTTACCCCAGAGCATGTGGCTCATTTCCCCCCATAGTTGCCATTAAAAAAACAAAAAACAAAAAAAAACTAGCTTGCTTATTAACGCAGGCTAATATTTTACCAAACAAGTTACATGGAGTTAAACATTGGTCATGTATCAAGAGTATTATGAAAAATTTGTTTAGCTGTAGCAGTTGTTACTTCTGACATGCAGAAGTTTTACTCTGACAAGCCAAAAACTGTTTTTATGAACTGATGCTAACCACTTCTCCCATATGCTTCTCCTTTGCATGGTCCGGCAGAAATAATATGTGGGTCAAAAAATATATGGTCACATGACATTACAATTAAATGGTTGCCTAGAGAGTGGTTCATTACTTTACTTTAAGAAAGGTAATATAATAATATTATTATAATATTGCTAGGGTATTAGATAAACATTTTTCACAAATACAAAATTTCTCAATATCCCGGCTTATGTCGGGCTTTTGGGTCAAAGGCATAATATATGTGCTATTAATTTACATCTTAGAAGGCAAACAGCTAGTGTAACAATGTGCCCTGTTTAGCTCTTTATTTAAATGACATGCAAATTGAAATATGAAACATACTTCTCTATATATTCTAGATAAAAGGCATGAAGGTTAGTTAAGCTGGCCACTTTAATACACTATATGGTCCCATTTCACATATAATATAATTCGACCTTTTACATATAATGTCGGCTAGTCCAATATTTAGAGTGAATACAAATCTAAAAGAGAGCTACTCTAAAACTGTAACATCTATGATTATATAAAGATGATTGCATAGACTATATACTTAGATTTGCATCATTTTGTATAGTGCGTAGCCTACTACACATAAAGTGCGCAATGAACAAGCTTATTTTGCCTTATTTGTGGTGATTAATTGCTGAATTAAGTATTTGGCACCATAGCTAATTTTCGTACATTTGTAAACACTAAGCATGGCTAGCATGGCATTTGTAGTAAAAATACATGCTAATCAATCAGCCTACTACTTTATTGCTATACTAAAACCATAGTTCACTGTCGTAAAGAAATTTGTAAACACTAACCACGGTTAGCATGGTATTTGTAGTAAAACTATACAAATGCTTATCAGTTAGCTTAAAAACTCCAACAATTGCAATACAAAACAATGTCATAATGTGTAACTAATCAACTAAGAGAAGAACGGTGATGAATTATAGGCCTATTAGTTACTGTTTTAACACTAATTTCCTGTAGTGTCGCGCCTTAAAACTGCTTAAAGCTTTGAAAATGCATGACTTCGCCTCTTATAATTATACACTCGCCAGACTTTTATGGGATTGCGCTCTCGTGTTAATTTGTCCTGTTTAGTGATTCTGGCCCTTAAAGGCAAAAGGGTGGCAATGTAACTGAATTTCTTTAGAAAATAATGCACACCCTCAGTGGTGATCCGGAAATTCAATGAACCAGAGTCAATTATTCTACTGATATACTATTACCACGCCTCATGCCAAAATACAACCTCTTAAGAGATTGTTCAGAGGCTGTATTGAAGACATTTGTCAGGTTATTGTCCTTAATCCTCTTCCTCTTAATTCATCATTACTAGGCCTGTCACAATAATCAATAAATGGACTTATCACAAAACACATGGACATGAGCTCAATCATTTTTAGTGATGCAATATATATCGCCCATACATAAAAACCAATTCTAGCAACATTTTAGCTGATTGTGCAACATCTCGATCTCTATTGGAGGTGTCAGTGTCAGTATGGTTAAAAAAAACACTATAGTATTTACTATAAATTACTTTTTATGTGGGTGTCTATATAATCTGCCAATGGGATAAGCAAAATAATCTTGTTTTTCATTTTGACATAAGATTATTTTCCTTACCCCATTGGCAGATTAGTGTGCTTGTTTTAACTAAAAACTCACTGCATTTTGACTCATTATTTCTGAAAACAAGACAATATTTTTTTTGCTTGTTTAGAAAATGCTTTTTGATTTAAGAATTTTTTAACCCAGGCTCATTGTGGATACGTACCCCTATATACATTTCTGGAGAGCACGAAATACGTCCCAGGAGGTTTTTTGCAGTTTTTGTTTTCGCGAATCCACCGCTGAGGCCGCTTTTTCAGATCTCAAATTTCTCTCGCGAGTGCCAATCATGCCTGCTGTTCTCACGTAAATCCACCAGAGGCCGCTGTCGACTGACTGACTGACTGATCAATCCCCCCACCTACTGCCTTCCCTAAACCCAAACGATAGTGTTTTCAAAAGCACCGATTGACCAGTGCCCACCCACTTCCCTAAACCCAACCGATGGTGTTTTCAAAAGCACCAATTGACCAGTGCCCACCCACTTCCCTAAACCCATCCGACAGCGTCTCAAATCCGCTGACGTATGCGGCGAGCTATACTGGGCAAACTGGTAACAGCAGTAAAGCCATCAACATGGAGGTAAGCGGTCAGCTGCTAGCGCGAAAAGAAACAGAAGCCGTCTGCGCCGTCATACCACCCCATAGCATTCATTTTAAAGATGAAATGCAGCCATAAGTAGCTCTGGCTACATAATTCGCACTCTCAAGAAATGTAGACAGGGGTACGTATCCACAATGAGCCTGTGTTGGAATTTTTTATATTTGGACTAGAAACAAGACAAAAAATCCAAGTAAGAAAAGCATTTTTTTGCAGTGCAGAATCTTCATTAACCAATCAGAATCAAGCATTCGACAGCCCATTAGCAGGCTATAGATAGAAGTTAATGTATGACTTAATTGTATTCTTGCAGCCGGATTCTTCAAGCATCTTAAAGAAATGGAAAAAACTGTGGCAACAAGTAATACCAGATTTACTTGGTGAGGTCAGATCTCTGTGCTGGATCATCTGTTGTCAGATGTTGCTTGTGTACACACACACACACACACACACACACGCACGCACGCATGCACGCACGCACACACACTTTCTCTTTTTTAAACAGGGATGAGCAAAGTATTGTTTGCAAGCATAAACAGAAAATTCCACCTGCCAAAGTAACAAAAGCCAAATATAAATCATACAGCTCACTCTGCCAATCTGCCTATCAAGACTTTTACGCAGAATTGTACCACACACACAAACAAATATTTTGTATTTTCATTACTGTCATTATACACAGTTAAAGCCAGAATTATTCGCCCCCCTGTATATTTCTACCCCAATTTCTGTTTAACGGAGAGAAGATTTTTCAACACATTTCTAAACATAATAGTTTTAATAACTCATTTCTAATAACTGATTTATTTTATCTTTGCCATGATGACAGCACATAATATTTGACTAGATATGTTTCAAGATGCTAGTATTCAGCTTAAAGTGACATTTAAAGGCTTAACTAGGTTAATTAGGTTGTAGGAACAGTTGAGCAGGTTATTGGACAACAGTGGTTTGTTCACTTAGAAAAAGAATTTCTTGACAGGGCTAAATATATTGACCTTGACCTTAAAATTGTTTAGAAAAAATTTAAAACTGCTTTTATTTCAGTCAAACTAAAATAGAAAAATGGGAAATAGAAAAAAATTATAGTTAAATAGTTATATATATATATATACACAGTGCTTAGCATAAATGAATTACCTATTTCCTTCGGATTAGTCCTTTACTTATCAGGGGTCACCAGTCTTGTCTTGTTTTCAGAAATAATAAGTCAAAATGAAGAGAGTTTTTCCTTGAAATGAGCAAAATAATCTTGTTTTTGTCTTGTTTTCAGAAATATTAAGTCAAAATGAAGTCAGTTTTTTCTTAAAACACGCAAAATAATCTTGTTTTCGCTTTGAAATACCTACAAATTTTTACTTATACCATTGGCAGATTATTTTGCTTGTTTTAAGGAAAAACTCACTTTAATTTAAATTATAAACATACTTGTAGGCCTTATTGTATTACGTTACAATCTATTGGTGTATGAAAATTTCTAATGTTGTTATGTTTTATATATTAACGTATTAATTATTCCTAATTATCCTTATACTTTTGAATGTACTTTTAATTACATTCATACTACTAGCTATATTTTTATTTCTACTTTCCATAGACTTGAGGTACTTTTCTGCAATTTGACATTAGTATTTGTACTAGAAGCTGTAAAGTGAGCTGCTGTTATTGCTGAAATGTGTCAAAACCAGACTTCAGACTTCACCTATTGTGCTTTATGATTCCTGTTGACCTCTGACCTAATTTAGGTGGAGGAAATGTGTTAAGATGTAGATTAGTGACATGGTTCGTTTGACGTTTACTGATCAGCATCTGGTGCTGACAGGAAAATGTAAGTTCTCCTCCCAAAATATATCGTGAGATCTTTCTCTTTCTCTGGGTTTACTCACTTCTATAAAGTAAAGTCAACTAATCGCTTTAAAAGCAACGGGTTTACTCACTTTTATAAAGTAAAGTGAACTAATC
>CAIGQV010016663.1:1227379-1239043 GCA_903798115.1 Danio jaintianensis | reverse complement strand
TTTACTGTAAATATTACTGACTATTTTAGTTATTACTGTATTTTACTGTAAATATTACTATTTTAGTAATTACTATATTTTACTGTAAATATTACTGAGTAATTTAGTTTCTACTGTATTTTACTGTGAATATTACTGACTATTTTAGTTATTACTGTATTTTTTTAACAGTAAACCTCTGGCAACCACAGCTGCCATTTTTTATGTAAATATTACTGACTATTTTATTTTTTATTTTTATTTTACTGTAAATATTACTGCCTATTTTAGTTATTACTGTATTTGACTATAAATATTACTGCCTATATTAGTTATTACTGTATTTTACTGTAAATATTACTGACTATTTTAGTTATTACTGTATTTTACTATAAATATTACTGACTATTTTAGTTTCTACTGTATTTTACTATAAATATTACTGCCTATTTTAGTTATTACTGTATTTTAACTGTAAACTTCTGGCAACCACCACTGTCATTTTTACTGTAAATATTGATTATTATAGTGATTTCAAGCACACAAACTGCAGCCGCATCACAGACTGAACCTGAATCTCCAGAGAGACCCTTAGACCCTGACAGTCTGCTGTAGATATGAGCTGATGTCTGTCTCCTCAAACACACACACACTGTTAGAGCACTGCTTCCACACACTGTAAACACCCATAAACACACACTCCACACCACCCAAAAATACAAAGAGGAGGAGCAGGAACTGTCCTCAGATCAGCTGGACAGCCCAAACTACAGACTCACAACCACATTTATGTCTAAGCACACTTAGAAGTGTGTCTAAAAACACACTTCTGTTTGGTTATTTAATTTGTTGACCAAACATTATAAATACATATAATAATATATACATTTAATACATTTTTGGTTGTTTTAAAAAATATAAATAAAGCAAACATAATAATAATAATAATAATAATAATAATTATTATTATTATTCATTCATTTTCTTTTCGGCTTAGTCCCTTTATTAATCTGGGGTCGCCACAGCGGGATGAACCGCCAACTTATAGAGCATATGTTTTACGCAGCGGATGCCCTTCCAGCTGCAACCCATCACTGGGAAAATTATTATTATTATTATTATTATTATTGTTATACATTTTGTTTTAGTAGTTTTAATTTCAAATAAAGAAAATCCATTATATTATATTATATTATATTATATTATATTATAGACCATTTCAATGTGGTCATGTCATTGGCCCATGAACATTTATAGCTTGTTATCAAACTATTTCATAACTGTAACAAGAGTCAATTCAATCATAACTTAATATTAAAACAGCTAGCATAACATTATTTATCAATATGTGGCTCTTTTTGAAGTCTTGAAAGCTCTAGAAATAAAAAATGTAAAACAGGAAATAAGCTGGGACCATTGTTTTTGTTTACATCCCTCAAAATGGTCTATACTATTCATTCATTCATTTTCTTTTCGGTTTAGTCCCTTTATCAATCTGGGGTCGCCACAGCAGAATGAACGGACAACTTATCCAGCATATATTTTACGCAGCGGATGCCCTTCCAGCTGCAACCCATCACTGGGAAACATCCATACACACTCATTCACACACATACACTATGGACAATTTAGCCTACCCAATTCACCTATAGCGCATGTCTTTGGACTTGTGGGGGAAACTAGAGCACTCGGAGGAAACCCAAGCGAACACGGGGAGAACATGCAAACTCCGGGTCTATATTATATTATATTATATTACATATTTTAAGTCCAAGTAAAACAAAATATATAACACTGTTACTAGCACTACTGATAATAATACTACTGATAATAACAATTTAGTATTATACATTTAAATAATAATAATAATAATAATAATAATAACAACAACAATAAAAATAATATGTTGACTTTATAGAAGCAGAGCTACTGTGAAGATCAAAAATATACCCACTTTATTTGTTTGTTTTTTGCCCATTTGTTTCGCAGTTGTGACTTTATATTATTATTAATATTTATACCTGTGCTGAGAAAAAAAAAACTTATCTTTAACGTTTGATGTTTTGGATGCATAAACTCTTATTGGCAAAACAATGTCAAACTCAGTTTAACATATTTTTGACTATCAGCATTTTAGACAAAATATACTGTAAATGTAGGTCACATATACGTATGCTAAAGAACATTTAACACCCAAAACAGCAATGCAGAGTCTAATACACTGCTTTTATGCACATACAATTGAAGTCAAAATTATTCGCCCTCCTGTAAATTTTCTTTTCTTTGTCAAATATTTCCCAAATGATGTTTAACAGATTCAGGAATTTTTCACAGTATTTCCTATAATATTTTTTCTTCTGGAGAAAGTCTTATTTGTTTTATTTCGGCTAGAATAAAAGCAGTTCTTCATTTTTTTAAACCCATTTTAAGGTCAATATTATTCGCCCCCTTCAGCAATATTAGTTTTGGATTGTCTTAAGAACAAACCACTGTTATACAATGACTTGCCTAATTACCCTAACTTTACTTTAAGCTGAATACTAGTGTCTTGAAAAATATCTAGTCAAATATTATGTGCTGTCATCATGGCAAAGATAAAAGAAATCAGTTATTAGAAATGAGTTATTAAAACAATTATGTTTAGAAATGTGTTGAAAAAAAATCATCTTTTAATTAAAGAGAAATTGGGGAAAAAAATATTCAGGAGGGCTAATAATTCAAACTTCAACTGTATATGTAGTGGAAACACTGACCTCTGCTCCTCCTCCATCTCCTCTTTGGTCAATCTCTTCTCAAACTTGCTGGTTTTCTTAGTGTCGAGCATCTCAGCTTCATCTGATGCCACAGCAGAGGCTACGTCTGAAAGAAAACACAACACTGAACATCAATACATGCACTTTACTCTGCTACAAAAAACTTAGCATAAAAATGTGCAAAAGTGGATGTCTGTTGCTGGAAAATTATGTAAGCCAAAAGGGAGTTGGCATTTACACAACAACATCATTTTTGGGACTGAACATGCATGAATCTGAAAAACAAGTTACAAAGTGGAAGATTTTGAAAATGCCGCCATTGTCATGTCTGTGTAAACACCTTAATATCAGATTGGGGAAAGAAGCCAGGAATCAGGATCCAAACAAACTACTTTCTGCGATCAATAATAATAATAATAATAATGTATCCAGTTGTGTAGAAAGAAAGAGTACAATGACAAGCTGTAGTGTGAACTCTCCAAATATGCATTTAAAAATGTCAAAGAAGACATAAAAATGTACAAAAGTGGACATCTGTTGTTTGGCAAATTATGTAAGCCAAATGGGAGTACAATGCAGTTGTACCAGCCATATAATTGCATATTAGACCCTTAGTCCTTTAATGAATCAATCTGAAAGCTTAGTACTGAACCTAAGGGGCCATTTAAACAACATTTTCAGTCAAAAATAGGAAAGTTTTTATGCATTTTCCTTGTTCATTTACACAACAACATCGTTTTTGGGACTAAATACGCATAAATCTGAAAAACTAGTTACAAAAAGTGGAAGTTTTTAAAAATGCCACCATTGTAGTGTCTGTGTAAACACCTTAAAATGAGATTGGGAAAGAAGCCTGGAATATCCAAACTAACTACTTTCGGCGAGCAATAAAAACAAATGTCTTGAATTAAATGCACAAAACTGTAACATCGCATAAAACATTTGCGAATGAAGCAGTGTTTTCATCCAATGAGAAACAAAAGAGAACAAAATCATCACTTCCTGATAAACTTGCACAAATATCAGACAGAGAAATGTAGTTTAGTGCAGTAGGAGAAGCCACTGTAGGTCTTTTTTCAGCTCTAATAAATGAGTTAATATTAATTCAAGGAAAAAGCCTGGTACACACACCCCAAATCCTCAGTGTGTGCTCCTAAAAGTGGTTCTGTTGCTGTGATAAATCATAAACTGGCATGTTTTTGCATTACAAACCCTGTTTCTTTGCAAACTAGGGTTATATGGGAGCTCCCCCGCTGATATCTGGATGCAAACGCAGCAGAAACTGCAACCTAGAAGCCAATGTTGCACTGAAGGAACAAAATAAGTGTGTGACCGGGACCCAGTTACACACAGGCGTCAGTTTTCAGCCACAGAGCACAAAGATCCAGTGTTTGAGTGGGTCGACTATGAGTGTTTATCTCTGCCAGCACTAAAAACACCCGCTCTTATGAAGGATAATGAGACTAGCAGAGTCACGGGTGCAAAAATGACAAGAAGAGAACGAAAGATTGGGGGAAAAAACAGGATCCCAACTAACTACTTTCAGCGAGCAATAATAATAAAGTCTCCAGTAGAAAGACAGGGTACAATGACATGCTGTAGTGTAAACTCTTCAAATATGCATTTAAAAATGTCAAACAAGCCATAAAAATGTACATGTCTGTTGTTCGGAAAATTATGTAAGCCAAAGGGGGGTACCATGCAGTTGTACCAGCCATATAATTGCATATTTTGCATATTAGACCCTTAATCCTTTAAAGAATCAATCATGACCATCTGAAAGCTTAGTACTGAACCTAAGGGGCCGTTTACACAACATTTTCAGCCAAAAAAGGAACGTTTTTCTGCATTGTCCTTGTTCATTTACACAACAACATCATCATTTTTGGGACTGAAAACGCATAAATCTGAAAAACAAGTTACAAAGTGGAAGTTTTTAAAAATGCCGCCATTGTTGTGTCTAGGTAAACACCTAAAAATGAGATTGGGGAAAGTAGTCAGTGATCAGGATTCAAACTAACTACTTTCTGCAAGCAATAATAATAATAATGTCTCCAGTTGTGTAGAAAGAAAGAGTACAATGACAAGCTGTAGTGTGAACTCTTCAAAAAAACGTCAAATAAGACAATGCACAAAAGTGGACATCTGTTTTTTGGTAAATTATGTAAGCCAAATGGGAGTACAGTACAGTTGTACAAAGCCATATAATCACAACCAAGAGACATAACCTTCATAAAACTGTGTCCTCATTACCTGTATTTACTGTAAATATCAAGGTAAAAATCACTTACCACAACTTTCCCAAGCCCTAGTCCATTATATCTGTTTTATTAGCCATTTTGTGTCCTTTTATTGTTATGCCAGTGATTTTTGCTTTGACTGCTATACCTACTGGTTCTTTTCTGATTGTATAGCACTTTGTATCATTTGATAGTTGTGTGAAAGTGCTTTATAAATAAAGAGAAAGAAAGAAAAACAGAAAGACGGACACATGCGTGTCAGAACTACCAACTTCAGTACCAATTTTTAAAATGTCCATTTCACGCTAACATTTGGTTCTTGAACACCGCTGATTGGCCATTGTGTTCACATGCACTACAGATATGACTGTGCTTGGTTTTAATGTTCATCGCTTGACAGTCTTTACCAAGCAATTACACTGAAATGTTTGAAAGCAGTGTCTATCAGAGGATCGGTCCATGAAGAAATATACTAGCAATCCACTGACGGATTGACGAACACAATGGCCAATCAGTGGTAGTTAAGAACCTGCTCAACAGTGCTCATATGTTATTGGGAAATGGATGCATTTAAAATTTCCCTACACATAAATGGCTTAAAATCAGCTTCACACACAAAACAAGCCTTGTCTGCAAGCCTTAACAGTATAAATACTAATACATCCATACCATTATTCTCTAAGACCTCTGGAAGAGACTGGGTTGCTGGAGACTCCGGGACAGGTACAGGTACAGGTGCTGGTTCAGGGGTTGGCACAGAGACTGGTTTAGGGATGGGCACATCTTGGACTGGTTCAGGCACTGGTTCCTGGACAGACTCTTTCACTGGTTCTGATGCTGGGACAGACTCCTTTACTGGTTCAGGCACAGGTTCTGGGATAGACTCCTTCACTGGTTCTGATGCTGGGACAGACTCCTTTACTGGTTCATGCACAGGTCCTGGGATAGACTCCTTCACTGGTTCCGATGCTAGGACAGGCTCCTTTACTGGTTCAGGCACAGGCTCTGTGATGGACTCCTTTACTGGTTCAGGTACAGGTTCGGGTACTGGGATGGACTCCTTTACTGGTTCAGGCACAGGTTCTGGTGCTTGGACAGGCTCGTTTACAGGTTCTGTTGCTGGGACAGACTCCTTTACGGGTTCTGGTGCAGGTACAGGCTCATTTATGGGTTCTGAGGCTGGGACAGGCTCCTTTACGGGTTCTGATGCAGGGACAGGCTCCTTTATGGGTTCTGGTGCAGGGACAGATGCCTTCACAGGTTCTGTTACATGGACAGACTCTTTCACAGGTTCTGATGCAGGGACAGTCTCTTTCTCAATTTCTGGTGCTGGGACAGGCTCCTTGGTGGGTACTGGCTCTGTCACTGGTTCTGACACAGATTTTAGCTCTTCTACATGTGCAGATTCTACAACAGCTTCAGGTACATGCTCAGGCTTGGGCTTTGGAGTTGCCTAGAAATCAGATGAAAAGATAAAGAATAAGTGTAAGTTTGGCTCATGTATTCAATATGCAGTTTAAACAAAAGTAAAATCTTTTATGTATTAAAGCTTATATATTTATCTTTAGGCCAATTCACACCACACTGAAAGACATTACCAGATACTACTACTTTTTTGTCAGATCAGGTGTGTAACCACTCTTGGTGTCTGTCAGAGTTCATATTTGCCGACTGAAACTGCTGAATTACCATACATTTGGTAGAGTGTCTGCTGTTTGAACACAAACACATACTAGGATGGACATCGGGATGGGGGACCTAGTAGTATTTCCAGGACCAGTTGTTGAAAATGCCTTACGTGAACAACAGGCATATGTCATAAGAGATGGCATAGTCATAGTGATTGCATTTTGTTGCAATAGCATGGCAATAGTTTCATTTGCAATGGGGGGAGGGGGGGGGGGGAAATATTTCATGATGAAAGAATATTTGCAAACTGAAATGATGCAAAGACCTGAAAACTTCTGAGTACACCCTGATACTGTACTGACCTGAACTGAACAGTACAGCTCAGTGCAAACAAGGCATAAATGCAAGCTATAAACGTCCCATTCATAAGCTGTATATAATACTACACAACTTTAGTAGTGTGCAGTTTACAGCTTTACAACTTGGGGAATTCAAGCATTCATCTCCACACTGAACAGCAGATTCAGCAGAGCTTCCTTCCCCATGTGGGTAATATAGAGTGCGTCTGTGTGACAGCTGCCATTTACAGTACGTCATCCTTAACAGGCACCTGTCCATGACAAGGGGACAAAGATTGTACTTCTTCTGACTAACCCTCGTCTAAACCCACTGGCATTAAACCTCATGACACAACCACTTTCATACACTCCCAGAAGCCTGTGAATAACAGGTGCACAAGCCTTTCAAACTCTGAGTGACTTCTTGATAATTCATGGTGGTTATGAAGTCTTGAGGGGAAATGATTGCATAGAATTTAGATGTAGCCCAAGTAAAAGCATCACCGATCACGCTATTGTTTATAAAATGTCTTAACCATTTGAAATCAATGCTAATAGTGTCAATTTCTGTAAATTGGCCTCAATTGTATCGAAGCACAATCTCACACCATAGAAAAGCAAAGTTAAGTCTGGATTGAATTGGAGTCTGTAAGGATTAAGGTTATCCAGAGAGGTTATGTTTAGGATTAACGGTAGATTTGTGCCATTATTAGATTAGGTGACGCAGAATGTCAACAACAAGCTGATCAAAGAGACTGAGAACAAGCATGATGGGTAATATTGATAGAAAAAAAAGAATTTTTTACGATATCTGGAAAATAAAAGTTGTCAAGTCCTTGAGGGTTGTATGAGGTATATTCTGAATTGTGCTATGCTGTTGCGAGCAAGTTCTGAATCAATACAATAGTGTTACTATTCTTTAAAAAAAATCTGTTAATTAACAGTTTCTGTACTTTTATTTATGGTTAGGAATTGCATTATGGGGCCTTGATTTCTGCTTTGTCGATTCTGATGCTGAAAATCCAACTCTGGGATGACGTTTATTGACTTTTTTGTCATTTTAATCAATCTTCTGAATGAGAAATAATAAAGTATAAGCATAAATGAACTGAAAAAAAAACTAATCACAAAATTCAGTTAATTAATTTAAGTTAATTAAGCTAATTTACAGATATTTTATTGAAAAAATCTAAAGAAGTGATAATTCATGGAGACTCTGAGTGTAGTTTTCTGAGTAGTTGCCAGGAAGTTGCTAGGTATTGAATGTCTTTTTACTATTGCTAAACAGTTACTATGATTTTATGAGTGACTGCCAGGGCATTGCTATGGTATTCCGAGGGACCATTAGTGTTGCTAGAGTTTTCTTAACAGTTGCCATGATGCTGATCCTGTATTCTGAGTGGCCATAAGCATTGCTATGCCGGTTCTATTGTGAACCTCCGAGTTCTAAGTGGTTGCCAGGGTGTTGCTACGCATTGCTCATAGATATTTGCATTAGATGTCGCCTACACTATTGTTGTCTATTGGAAGGAATGCGTCAATAGAGCCGCCATTTTAGTACAGGGTAGCACTGCATTGAAATGAATGTGGGACCAAGGTGCAGTGGAGGACTGGCCATCCAGAGCCAGAGATATATACATATATCTATGATCGGGAGTTTTCCCGGTGGTCAGTATGCAAATATATTTTTAAATTGCAAAAATTATAATTTTACATCACTTTTTTACATCGATGGATAAGTGACCACACGGGCATTGCCGACAAAGAGCGTGTGTTTGTGTGCATGAAAATGCATGATCCTCCCTCCCTGTTAAATTTGATCTAATCCGTGTCCTTAAATACACCCCCTCTCCTGCTTTCACTTCTAATTCTAATGGAGGGAGCGATTCGTTTGTGAATGAATCCCCGTTATAAACGACTCGTTCTCTTAGCCGACAATAATACAAGTTTCTGGCACCGCTGCATCTTGCTGTCATATTTCATTTACACGGTTTGCTTATTTTATTCAACAAAACTAGCATAAGCCTAGTATTTAGTGTGAGTTGGTGCGACTTTGCCTTATGATCAGTGCAGTAAGTGACTGTATTATCATCAATAGCGTTACTTGTTGAGCACAAAAGTTTGTAACATACAAAATCGTAAAAAACGAAATCTTACCTATGAAATGTTCTGCCTTTATGCTTTGTTTTCTTTGTTTGCTCATTTCTACACCTGTACGCAGCGCAAAAATCCAGCATCTTCAGATTGGCTTTAGTCTTGCCTAGTGCGGTTGAATGACTGTTGTCCTGGGAGCACTGTACAAATGTGGCGGCGCTATTGACTCATGCTCAGGGTCCGTATGCGATATCTAGTGTATATATCTATGTGCATTGCTAAAGAGTTCTGAGTGGTAGGATGATCTAAGCATTTAGTAGGTTGCTATTATGCATTGCTAATGTAATCTGAATGGCTTGCTGCATCCATATTGGAATATTATCTGTCCTAAATAGTATGTAATACTAATTACTAATTAATTCATTACTATTAATTTAAAGGTGTTCCATTTACATTTTTGACTCTTCTATAGCATAAACATACCATAATATGTTTAAAAAAACAATGCTAATGTCAGTTATTCTCCTTTGGAAATGTGCGTTCCGTGTCAGAATGCCTGGCTTTGTTTTGGCCTGTATAACCAGCCCACTGCCACTTTACCCAATTATATTCAAGCACCCCGAGTTGCCTTGGCAGAAAACTGTGTATTTCCTTTCAGTCATGCCTCAGTATATGCGGCTGCAGCCAAAAATGTGACCTCTATAGGAAAGTAGCAGCCTCCAAAATGAGACACAGATTGACGAGGTGGTTTTAATGAGCAAAAAATATGAATATTACAAATGTAAACATTAGTTTATTAGCTTACATCATAAGGCTTGATCATCATGCATGCTTACTCTTGTTTGTGTCATCAATCTGGCAACCTGTGTTCGCGTCGACTCATTGGAGTGAAGAAAAAAAACAAACATATCCAATATTTTGAATTTGGACTGCAATACCTAGTTCAAACAGTAGGTGTGAATCTGACACACTGCACCTAAAAATAACCCTGTGGTTGGTTTTGTACATATTTTACCCAAAATTTGATTGAAATAACCCATAATTTTTTTGTAATATTTTCTGATTTGTTGCCAGGGTGTGGCTAGGCACCACTGCTGAAGCATTTTAATTACTGTTGCTATGCAGTTGCTAGGGTGTAATGAGTGATTACAAAGCAATGCTATGTAGTCTCTGATATTATGGTCATGTCAAGCCTTTAATACGAGTCAGAATTTGTTTTTGTGGATTTTATTGTTTGACCATTTGAAAATACCGCATGGCTAAAACATGACAGGGCAGCTGCTACCAGAATAGCAACTCTATTCCCCCTCTGAAACCAAACTTTATCACTTCAAGAGTCTTGGCATCCACCGAGCACCAGCAGATGGTGCATTCCATCTCACACAACCACAAAAATGCATTTCTGATGTGCGAGAGAGACTGAAAATAAACCCTCAAATCCCACTGACACACTGCTGGAACAGAGATCCAGTCTGCTACTGAAATCCAGAGCAGAAAAATCAGTCAAATGCATAGAGCGTAGCAACATCAAACGAAAAAAAGAACAACAACTAAACTTTGGCATATGCTACTTGCATCATAAGTGCTTGTTTTACCAAACCAATAAGTAGTTTTTCTGCAAATGAAGCACATTTTGAATAAGCACAATGCCAAGGCATGCATAACTATAATAGTGCCAATAATAATAATAATAAACACGTCTGCCAAATTTCCTATTTATTAATTCATTATTATTTATTGAACAGTAGACGGTTTGTGGTTGACAAGCAACACAAAGGAACTTGGCACATTTAAAGGAACATTCCAGATTCAGGTTTAGCTCTGTGTCAGCATTGTAGGTATGCTGTTGAGTAAATACATTTTTAAAAAATGGATAAAATGTCCAATACACAAATTCATACTTATTTGGGAAGATGTGAAGGTGAAGAAGGTGTAGGAGGAGGTAGCGGTTTTTATATTTATGTAGACAATAATGATCTTTTAGATTTTAATCCTTTAATTTTTCATATTTAAAGATGTTCACGTTCTGTTGCACATCCCTGTGTGTGTAATAAGCAACATGCACGCATGATTTTTGACCCAAATATCAATAACACGCTCTTTAAATAACAAAAATAAACAGTGCAATTGACTTTAGAACAGATTTGAACTGTTTTCAGTTGCCTCCAAATAGCAACACAGCAACAATGCGCCTTTACACACCTCCTTTTCAGACCCATTGGTGCACAAATGGACGCAAATGCATTTGCTATTTAAACAGCATGGTGCAGAACGTGAAAATGAAACCTACACTGGGCTGAAACTAGCAAAAAAACACTTGCTTCGTGCCTAGCGCCACATTGAGCCAAGTATATGATAGGACCCTACATGTTTGCACACATACAGTCCTGTAGTTCACCAGTGTTGTTTAGATGAAGTGAAGTACTGAACACATAACACATGAGCATTACTAATTATGTTTGTAGTTTACGTACACAATAATGATACTGTTATAACAAGCTTGAACTGAATACTAATAGTTGTTGAAAACTACAGTATTGGGTCATTTATTTATATAACTGTAAAATCACCACAATAGATTAATTACTATAGTTGTTGTGTTACCATAGCAACTATAGAATCACCACAACA
>CAIGQV010016663.1:1205049-1222379 GCA_903798115.1 Danio jaintianensis | reverse complement strand
ATCCTGCCTTGTATCAACGGTTCAGGCTGGTGGTGGTGGTGTAATGGTGTGAGGGATATTTTCTTGGCACACTTTGGGTCCATTAGTACCAATTGAGCATCGTATCAACGCCACAGCCTACCTGAGTATTGTTGCTGACCATGTCCATCCCTTTATGACCACAGTGTACCCATCTTCTGATGGCTACTTCCAGCAGGATAACCAACCATGTCATGTCATCATCTCAGACTGGTTTCTTGAACATGACAATGAGTTCACTGTACTCAAATGGCCTCCACAGTCACCAGATCTCAATCCAATAGAGCACCTTTGGGATGTGGTGGAACGGGAGATTCGCATCATGGATGTGCAGCCGACAAATCTGCAGCAACTGCGTGATGCTATCATGTCAATATGGAGCAAAATCTCTGAGGAATATTTCCAGTACCTTGTTGAATCTATGCCACAAAGGATTAAGGCAGTTCTGAAGGCTAAAGGGGGTCCAACCAGGGACTAGTAAGGTGTACCTAATAAAGTGGCCGGTGAGTGTTTCTTTAAAGTCCCTGTGAAACTAAAATAAAGTGTTTTAGATGTTAGTTTCAGTATGTTAGCCTTAAAGATATCTCTACAAGCTATTGTGCTCCAAAACAGTGACAAAATGCACATTTAGAAGATATATAAACATCCAAAGCTTGTAGTTTGTCACTTCCGCCTAAATGGATTAACTCAAACCTCAAACTTCAGTTCTTATCAAATCTTCTGGCCAATCAAATGCTCTCTAGTATCTGATATGCCCCGCCCCCTTCATGATGCTTCTTATTTGGCAGAGCTATGATTAAAACAAAACGCTATTGGCTGTTTTTTAAAAAGGGGAGGAGATACTCTATGTCCCACCATCTCTTCATGTTTCAGTTGAGATTACATCACACATCGAATAAAAATGCACATTTCAAAGCACTTCATGGGATCTTTAAATAAAAAAACATTAAAAGGATTAAACTGTAAAAGATTATCATTGTCCACATAAATAGAAGAGCCGCTACCTCCTCCAGCCTTCTTCACCTCAAGGGGCTTTGGTGAATCTGGCTCAATTTAACCTTGTGCACGAGCAGATCAGTTTCTTTTGTGTTCAACAGAAGAAGAAATCTCAGGTTTGTGACAAGAGAATGAGTAAACCATAACAGCATGTTCAGCTTTGGGTGAACTGTCCCTTTAAGAGACATAAGCATCAGCTAAAACCACACCAAGAAGAAAAATCAATTAATCATGGCACCATTTGCATATACCACTGAAAAAGGACACTAAAAGGAACAGGCTGAAATTCCAAACCAGCAAAGTCAGAGGGAAAGTCTGTCCAATCAGCAGGCGGACGGCAGATTCCTCAGTGCTCAGACTGGCCTGGAGACAGAAACAAAGTGCTGAGGAATGATCTCCAGCCCCGTTTCAGATGCTCACGATCTGCTTCTTTAATAGAAACCCTCCAGTTCAGACACTGATTCACATGTTATGATTGCAGAAATCCCCTCTGAAGTGGACAACTGTTGTTCGCTGTGTATTGAGTTCTTGTTGGCGGCACTTTAGAGCAGATTGGTATGTCTTTCCACACATTGCCATGTAAGGAAACTAAAACACTCTGGACAAAGCTGGAATTGTGGGGGGAAAAAGCCAGAACAGGAACCAGGCAGAAGGATAAACCTAAAACCTGAAGCAACTCCTCGGGCCCTGGAGCATGTGTGATTTGGGACACACCTCAGCAAACTATTCCTTCTCAATCTGCCCACTATTTCAAGCATCTATGACCAAGCCCAATGCACCTGAATGGGGATGTTCTGCAATCTCACATTTAATATCAGCAACAAAATCTGACACGTGCAACTGTGGTTTGTAAAGCTCAAACAGCATTGAAACGCATATACATCTGGCTAGGTCATGCACATGTGCACCATTATGAAAATTAACCATAGTTTTATTATAGTCAAATCATCTTTTTTGGAGGGGTGTACTGATTACCACTTTTATAACCACAGTTTTTACGATAATTACTAAACTTTGGCTAGTGTAGCAACATAATGGTGAATCTGTGGTTACTATGGTCTTGCTTGTACAAGATTTTTTAAATAATATTTCAACAATATTGCTAATTTTTCAGCTCCCCTAGAATTCAACAGTTGAGTTTTACCATTTTTTAATCCATTCAGCCGATTTCCGGGTCTGTCAGGAGCAATGTTAGCTTAGCTTAGCATAGATCATTGAATCAGATTAGACCATTAGCATCTCACTTGAAAATGTCAACAAAAAAAAGAAAAAAAAGTTTGAATTATTTTCCTATTTAAAGCTTTATACTGGATATTACGCAGCACCTGAAAAAAGTCCCTAGCTAGGTTACATCGCTGTGCAATATCCTCATGTCATATTATCAGTCACGGTACGGCAGTAAAGTTCCTTGATTATTATGCCAGAATGAGAGTATAGTTCCTATTCATATTAGCCTAGAAAATAGATACTTTTCATTTTCCGTTGGTCTTAGTCCACATTGTAACTACAGAGGCTTAAATAGGAAAATTATCAAATCTCTTTTTGAGTGAGATGCTAATGGTCTAATCCGATTCAATGATCTATGCTAAGCTAAGCTAAAAATCTCTCGTCAATTTCTGAGATCAGTTAAATGGATTCAAAAATGGTAAAACTCAACTGTTTAACTGTAGGTAACTTGTAAAATTAGCATATTTCCAAAAAGTGGATTGTTCCCTTAACAACTTTAAGGAATTACAATACTAGCAAATGACACAATATAAACAAATATATCAGTGTATCGAGAGACTTTCACAGTGCTTCATGGTAATGGACGGAGCTAAAGATCTCTTTTTGGCCCACTTTGCTCACAACTCTCTGATTGGTGGAACTTTCAAGACAGCATCATGGGTAATGTCGTTTTTCTGCACAATATTCCACTATTTAACCAACCTTTTAAAAGCGGAGTTAATATGAACAGATGGGCTCAACAAAAGCATAACAAAACCCATTAACAAGCTCACAACAGGTCTGTATCTTAAAGTTTAGGGTTAGGTTTGTTAAACACTGATTTGTTAAATATCAGTTTCTCTATGAAGAAAATGAATGGAGTTCTTCCATCTGACCGTTGTTCCATTTACAAAACAAATAGAATTTATTGTTCCATTTATCATGCCATTTATTGTTCCATTTATCATGCCATTTATGATGTTCCAATTATTGTTTCATTTATAGTTCGATTTATCTCGTTTCCTATATTGTTCCGTTTGTAGTTTCATTTATCTTGTTCCATTTGTTGTTTCATTTATTGTTCCATTTATGGATTCATTAATTGCTCCATTGGGGCAGCACGGTGGCGCAGTAGCACAATCGCCTCACAGCAAGAAGGTCGGTGGTTCGAGCCTCGGCTGGGTCAGTTGGCATTTCTGTGTGGAGTTTGCATGTTCTCCCCGTGTTGGCGTGGGTTTCCTCCGGGTGCTCCGGTTTCCCCCACAGTCCAAACACATGCACTATAGGTGAATTAGGTAAGCTAAATTGTCCGTAGTGTATGTGTGTGAAATGGAGTGTATGGATGTTTCCCAGTGATGGGTTGCAGCTGGAAGGGCATCCGCTGCGTAAAACATATGCTTGGCAGTTCATTCCGCTGTGCCGACCACAGATTAATAAAGGGACTAAGCCGAAAAGAAAATGAATTAATAATTGCTCCATTTATCACCTATTATTGTTCCATGTATTGCTCCATTTATAGTTTAATTTATTGTGTTACATTTCTTGTACCATTTATCATCTTCTATTTATAGTTTGATTTATCTCGTTTCATTCATCTTGTTCCATTTATTGTTCCATTTTAATGATCCACTTACTGTTTCATTTATAGTTCGATTTATCCTGTTACATTTATCTAGTTACATTTATTGCTCCATTCATTGTTCTATTTATCATGTTCCATTTATCTTGTTACAGTTTTTGTTCCACTTATTGTTCCATTTGTTGTTCTATTTATCATGTTCCATTTATTGTTGCACTTATATATATATGTTTCTTTATTTAACTTGGTAAACTTATTGAGATCGAGATCTCATTTACAAGAGTGACCTGGCCAAGAGGTCTGCAGCACATGACACAAAATAAAAAAATAAACAAATATATAAATTGGTTATTCAGCCATACCACATTACAATATGTTAAAAACATTGAGAAAGGGACTGTTGTTGTTGTTTGCTATAGGTATAAAGGATAGAGCGAAATTATTTAATCGGGATGAGTACAGACATTTTCAGTTCAGACTGAAGAGTATTCCAGGATGAGGGGGCGGCATGACTAAAAGCCTGCTTCCCTACTTCAGTTTGATTTATAGTTCGATTTATCTCGTTCCATTTATCTTATGTTTATTGTTCCATTTATCATCTTCAATTTATAGTTTGATTTATCTCATTTCATTTATCTCGTTCCATTTATTGTATTTATTATTATTTATTTATCATGTTCTAAGGATTGTTCCATTAATCTTGGTTATGGTCACACCAGGGTTGACTACTCTCAAATACACAGATCAGAAAACCAGAACGAATGCCTCTATTTATAGCAAATTCTGAATTTGAAATTCACAATTCTGACATGAGACAATGTTCCAGTTAAAAGATCCAACTGGGAAGTCCAAATTGTTCCACTCTATTGTCTTTCACCCTTTCACAATATTGAAGTGAGCACAAAGTCTTATTTTATATCCAAAGTCTTGTCCAAACAGCTCTAAAACATCTGATTACGAGGTATGTTCATGCAAAATACACCAGGCTTATGATGCACACAGCTATGATGATTCACGTGCTTAATTCGGATTATGACTTATCTATGCAGCGCGCCCTGCTCCATTCAAATAAGCCAGCAATCGCTTACACACGCTAAACCTGCAGTCAAGTGCAAAGAATGGTGAAATTGGAGCTTGTGTCTTCAGGGAACGAGGGAGGTGTGAAAGTGCCAAAGGAGGAATGATGCTGCGTCAACATGTCTTAAAGGTCACGGGGTCAAAGGTCACGAGGGACCACACGGGTTACTGAGTTTAAAGTCAACGTGGAACTGCATTCTTCATCCAGATGTGAGAAACACGGTCAAGTTCAACAAGAAAATAAAAAAACACTAAGCATAACTTACTTTTGACTATCAACAATGTCTGATTACAATTAGAAGTTTAAACAGGAACACACTGAGTGATCTAGACAATCCAAAACAAATATTGCTTAAGGGGGCTAATAATATATATAATTATATATAAATAATTCTCCTTCGGCTTACTCCCTTATTTATCAAGGGTCACCACAGCAGTATGAACCGCCAACTATTCCAGCATATGTTTTACACAGCGGATGCCATTCCAGCTGCAACCCAGTACTGGAAAACACCCATACACTCTCATATTCACACACACTCATACACTACGGCCAATTTAGTTCATCCAATTCCCCTATAGCGCATGTGTTTGGACTTGTGGGGGAAACCGGAGCACCCCGAGGAAACCCCTGCCAACACGGGGAGAACATGCAAACTCCACACAGAAACGCTAACTGGTCCAGCCGGGACTCGAACCAGCGACCTTCTTGCTGTGAGGCGACAGTGCTAACCACTGAGACACCGTGCAGCCACAACAAACAGTCCAATTGTTTATTTCGTCCCCAGAAACCAATCAACACATACATTTGAATCCCATCCCCAGAGATCGACTTCAGTTTTACCTCCAGCCAAACACAGCTGAACCTGCTTATCAACAGCGCAAAACATGCAAAGTGCAAAATGTAGATGCTAAAAATGTATCCGAGGTGCGCAACCCTGCCAAAGCACACAGTTTACATTAATAACGTGTGTTAAAGTCAAGAAAACCTGCTTTTTTATAGTCTAAATATCTAAAACATTCTTAAATTAAGAAGCATTTACTGGACAAGCAAAAAATATAGTCTTGTTTTCAGAAATAATGAGTCAAAATTAAGTGAGTTTTCCTTAAAACAAGCAAAATATGCCAATGAGGTAAGCAAGATATTCTTATTTCAAAGCAAAAACATGATTATTTTGCTTGTTTTAAGGAAAAACTCACTTCTTTTTGACTTATTATTTCTGAAAACAAGACAATATTTTATACTTTATACTTTTATACAGAAAATGCTTCTTGATTTAAGAGTTTTTAGATATTAGGACTAGAAACAAGACAAAAACCCATTCTACAGTGTGTGGTCTGTTTTAAAGGGATAGTTCACCCCAATTTTTTTTAATTCTGTCATAATTTACTCATCCTTCATTTGTTCCAACCCTGTTTGAGATTGAACACAAAAGAAGATATTTTGAAGAATGTTGGGGGAAATTATTTTTTTTTCCTACTATGGAAGTCAATGGCTTCCAGTTTCCAACATTCTTCAAAATATCTTCTTTTGTGTTCAAAAATAAGAACAAACAATCTCATAAAGGTTTGTAATCACTTGAGGGTGCGAACATTTTCATTTTTGGCTGAACTATACCTTTAAAGCCATGACTTATTAAACTTTATCAAATATTTCCCCAGTGTCTGTTCGACAAAGAAGAATTTTTTCAACATATTTTAAACAATACTTTTAATAGCTCATTTATTTTCCCTCTGCCATGATTGCAGTACATAATGTTTAGTTGTTTTAAGGAAAAACTCACTTCATTTTGACTCATTATTTCTGAAAACAAGACAATATTTTATACTTGTCCAGAAAATGCTTCTTGATTTAGGAATTTTTAGATATTTGGACTAGAAACAAGTCAAAATCTCTAAGTAAGTAAAGCGTTTTTTTGTAGTGTGTTTGGTTAAGTTTACATTCAGCAGGTACCAGGAACCAGCTCATGCAAATCTGCTTTACAGCCTCAATAAATGTCTAATTTACCATCAATAAATATTCAAGCTTCTGCATGGGAGACATTCACTGATAAAAACACCAAACACTACTGAAGAATAATCTCTTCTTTATGTTCCACCTTTTATTACCAGTACTGGTCACCCATTTGGTATCTCCACTTAAAAAGCTCATTTGATGCAATGTTAAACGGTCATTATTTAGTTTAAAGGTGCTGTATGTCAGTTTTTGACTCTTCTAAAGCATAAAAATACCATAATATGTTTGCAGATATTTAAGAAACATGCTGAGTGAACATTCCTGTTTATCTGAAAAACAATGCTGAAGTCAGATATTCTGTTTTGAAAATGTGCGTTACGTGCCGGAATGGCTGTCTTGGTTTTGTTTTTTTTAACCCACCCACTGCCAGTTTAGCCAATTATATTCAGCACCCCGGGTTGCCTTGGTGGAAAACCGCGTATTTCAATCATTCAGACAGGAAGGCTCTCAAAGTGTGCGTCCCTGACCGAAATGCGACCTCCGGTGGACAGTAGCAGACTCCGAAATGAGACGCAGATTCAGAGTTCCACATGAGGTGGTTATTAATTAGCAAATAATATAAATATTACAAATGTAAACATTAGGTGAGCAGGTTACATTGTAACCTCTTGTCCTAACAGCACGCTGCGTGATGAGATTTGCAGTGTTGCAGCATTTGGCTGTTTGCACCAGATGAAACACGACAGAGTCATTTAAATACAGCCATTCAGAAGCACAGAATAGTGCACTCACTGCACTCCAACAAAACGGTAAGGTTTATAATCTAATTAATACATATTAAACCTCTTTAATATTATTAAATGTAGATGCTGAATCACTGATATGTGTTGGCTTGCACTGAGTCACAGTTCTAAAGTTCAATTTCAGATGGTTTATTTTATTTTCCAGATCTGAGGTGAACTATCTGCTGCTGCTTTCAGTAGTATGGCAATAAATGTCATGTAAAATGGCATTCAAACTCACATTATTAGCATTTAACACTGAATAAAGCACATGAGGTGTACCTGAGGTGATCACTGTCAGTTTTCTGTTGTTCAGCTGCAAGAAATAGAAGCAGTTTCTAATATATAAATTCGAGGAGTTGGTTAGGACAAACCTTCTATCGCGTGCCGTTGCTTTTGTTTCGAACACGGTTTAAATCAGCCTTAAATCAGCCTTTAGGCTTGATAGTCAGGCACACTACTGTTGGTGTCGTCAATCTGGCAACCTGCGCTTACATGTGTTTTGAACCAGGGGTGCAATACCTAGTTCAACCACTGGGTGTCAAACTTACATACTGCACCTTTAATTGTTGTATCAGAGCAGGTCTACATGCTTTAATGTTCAAAAACAAAAAACTTTAAATGCTTTACGCTTAAAAGATACAAGGATAGGAGAAAAAAAACTAGAGGTTATAGAAAATGTAATAAAAAATAATAATAATAAAACAAGTCAAAAACATTGTATCACCATCAACTTTGCAAGCACTTTTTGAGCTCAGTGGTTCACAATGATAACTTTGCATTTTGAAACTTTCTTCAAAACACACAATCTGCCATAGCAAGCTGCATTTAGCCCAAAACTGCTGTCTGTCTGCGGGAGATGGGACACAATCTGGCTGGGATTTCCCCATTATAATATTGCAGGCTGTATTGGAGTTACATAAGGAGGCTGTGTAATGGATCCCCGAGGGTCCGACCAGCGCTAATGCTTCTCATGTGTGGACATTCACAGCATTTACAGCATTACAGACACGCTGGCTCTGTTTTCAGTCTGCTAGATTACAGGCAATTTGCACACAGAAAGCACTTCTCTTTCACTTCATTTGAATTTGATCTCATGGTTTGCATCCAACACAATGTTATAAATAAAAAAAGCATTAATTTGATCCACTGTGGAGCTATGCACTGTCTTTTTAATTGTGTTTTAAGGTTGTGAATAGCATTATGGGATGTTGATCTCTGCTCTGTCGACTTTTGATGTTGAAAATTCAACTCTACAGTTTAACAAAGTGACTTTTATTGACATTTTAGTAGTTTGAAATAATATAATGCAGGCCTGTAGCCAGGGGGGGGTTCGGGTGGTTCGGAAGACCCACCCCTCACTGACAAAGGTCCAGAATTTGTCCCATACATGAGCTCATTTGTCCTATTTTGACTGCTATGCCATCATAAATAGTGAAAATAACCCATCGAAAAAGGGTTTTAAGACCAAGTGGAATCCTCTGTTGGCTGTCACTTCTACAATACTATTTTTGGCTATTGTTGTCATCCATGAATTTTCAAATGTACTTTTTTTGATAATGATGACCATCTGACAATCTTTTTCAGCTAAAATAGTGCTTAAAATGTCACTAAAATGCAGTTTTTAAATCTCATAAATAAATAGTCGCCTAAATGAGGCCTTTAATGTGTAATATATGGAGAAATAAGTGTGTAAAATGACAGAATATGTACTGGCAGTTTATTACAAAGTATTTGTAGCGTAATATACAACACCAACCCAGACAATATAGCACTTTACACTATTAAAAAATGTTCAGAAAAGTCACTTTTTACAACTTTTCAAGGTAAGAAGTTGTTGGAGGAAAGATAAAGCTCCCATAATGCAATTCAAAATCATAAATAAACTAACAAAACATAAAACATGAATCACAAAATACATAAAAATGCTAATTTACAGATATTTTTCACAATGTGGGGTCTGTTTTAAAGGACAAAAATTTTAATTCTGTCATAATTTGCTCATCCTCCATTTGTTTTAAAGCATGTTTGAGTTTCTTTCTCCTGTTGAACACAAAAGAAGATATTTTGAAGAATGTTGGAAACTGGTAACCATAGACTTCCATAGTAAAAAGAATTTCCTACTATGGAAGTCAATGGTTACCAGCTTCCAACATTCTTCAAAATATCTTCTTTTATTTATTTTATTTTATACCAGACACTAGGTCCAATAGCAACAAAAGTCAAGCAGAACAATACAAACCACACAATATACATTAAAAAAGACAGTTAAGCCAATAGTTCATCAAAGGTGACATCAAAGATTTATCAATAACATTAAAATGTTGGACCAAAGCAGCTAATATTAATTTACAATGACAAATTATTCAGATTAAAGTGCAATTTAAAGGCTTAACTAGGTTAATTAGGTTAATTAGGCAATCATTGGACAACATTGGTTTGTTCGGTAGCCAATTAAACAAAAATATTTTCTTAATGGGGCTAATAATTGTAACCAAAGCAATTTCACAAGAGGGTGAATAATTTGAGCATTTGTGTCATAAGTGTGCATTCAGTCGGTTCTTATTGCTTATTATAAGTAAACCAAGACACAAAGCAGATAGTCTTAGTATCGGCCTAAATGGGTTTATTTTGCATTAACAACCTGCTTTATTACACCTCTACCTCCCACATAATCAATCATTAGACACAAAATATTGATTCAGGTTACAAAATTTCATTAGCTCACCGAACACAAAGATAACAGTTGCTTACAAGCGGCTTTCAGACAATACAAGTGAACTAGACAGACACCTATTATGGCAAGTTAATCTACAGCTAAAGCGATATTTCAGCCAAAATGTAAATTCTATTATCATTTTCTCATCCTCCACTTGTTTGAGTTTCTTTCTTCTGTTGAACACAAAGGAAGATATACTCAAGATATACAGCTATTGAGTATGTTTGTTCCTTCTATGGAAGTCAATGGCGGTTTTATCCAGCATTCTTCAGTATATCTTGAATTTTTGTTCAACAAAAATAAGAAAGAACCACTTGAGTGCAAGTAAATAAAGATGAAATATAAAATTTTTGGGGTGTACTGTCACTTTAAGTGCTGCACAATATATCGCTAAATTATCGTTATTGCGATAATAGTATATGCAATATACGTTTGATAAATTACATTTATGCATTAGCTGTTTATCTCAATTTGACCAACCAGATAAGGCCACACAATATTAAGTCCCGCCCCCTTAGTAGTTACAAACAGTACAATTGCTTGTGCCCGAATACATTAAATTCCTACTTAAGTGCGATTAAATGAAGATGAAATTAACATTTTTTGGGTGTACTGTCACTTTAAGATGCATTTTCGTCAATCCCAATTAGTGCTGCACAATATATCGCAAAAGTATCGTTATCGCAATAATAGTACATATCGCAGAGGTGTGTGATGAATTATGTATTATTTTATATATTAGCTGTTCATCTAAAATTGACCAATCAGATAAGGCCATACAATCTTAAGCCCCGCCCCCTTAGTAGTTAGAAACTGTACAATTGCTTGTGCCCGAACACGTTAAATTCCTACTTGAGTGCTATTAAATGAAGATGAAATTCAAATTTTTTGGTGTACTGTCACTTTAAGATACATTTTCGTCAATCCCAATTAGTGCTGCATAATATATCGCTAAAAGTATCGTTATCGCCATACTAGTATATGCAATATACATTTGATAAATTACATTTATTTTACGTATTAGCTCTTTATCTAAATTTGACCAATCAGATAAGGCTATACAATCCTATGCCCCGCCCCCTTAGTAGTTACAAATGGTACAATTGCTTGTGCTCGAATACATTAAATTCCTACTTAAGTGCGATTAAATAAAGATGAAATTAACATTTTTTGGGTGTACTGTCACTTTAAGATGCATTTTCGTCAATCCCAATTAGTGCTGCACAATATATCGCAAAAGTATCGGTATCGCAATAATAGTACATATCGCAGAGGTGTGTGATGAATTATGTATTATTTTATATATTAGCTGTTCATCTAAAATTGACCAATCAGATAACGCCATACAATCTTAAGCCCCGCCCCTTAGTAGTTACAAACAGTACAACTGCTTTTGCCCGAATACGTTAAACTCCTACTGGAGTGCTATTAAATGAAGATGAAATAAAATTTTGGGTGTACTGTCACTTTAAGATACATTTTCATCAATCCCAATTAGTGCTGCACAATATATATCGTTAAATTATCGTTATCGCGATAATAGTACATATCGCAGACGTGTGTGATGAACTACATTAATTTTATGTATTAGCGTTTTATCTAAATTTGACCAATCAGATGAGGCCGTGCTATCTTAAACCCCTCCCCCTCAGTAGTTGCTGTTCTGCTATTGGCTGATCCCAACAGTAAAAATTACACGTGACCTCTTCCCAACAGGAAAAACCAGCAACAACCAAGAACGCATGATTATGCTGCCATGGCTTTGCAATTAAAATGTGATTATAATGTAAGTCAATGGGGCAAAAACAGCCCCCAACATAACGAAAGGAGGGTCAATTTGAGCAGTACACAAGGGTTAAATAAATCAAATACTGCGAAAATCTCCAATAAAACTGTCCAGATGAAGTACTTAATGCACATTGCTAATCCAAAAAGTTGTTTTGATATATTTACAGTAGAAAATCTTCAAAATATCTTTTATAGATCATGATCTTCTCCAGGGTAAAAACAACATCATATTGCTTTCTGGAATACTTAAATCTTATTGGTCAATCACTGATTGGAGAGGAGTTGCAAAAACTCCATTTCCATTGAAAAAATGTTACATTGGATTCAGTGGTGGGGTAAAAAGCCTCCCAATATTTTCCAAAAGTTACAGCCACTTACTTGCAGCCAATTTAGAGCTGAAGACTGCTAATGATGTAGTGTACTGTAATGTGTATTTATATAGCGCATGTATTGTGTATGGTCATACACCCAAAGCGCTTCACAATCATGAGGGGGGTCTCTCCACACCACCACCGGTGTGCAGCATCCACTTGGATGATGCGATGGCAGCCACAGGACAACGGCGCCAGTGCGCTCACCACACACCAGCTATAGGTGGAGTGGAGAAACAGAGATAGAGCCAATTCGGCAGATGGGGATGATTGGGAGGCCATGATGGGTAAGGGCCGATGGAGGGAATTTGGCCAGGACACCTGGGTTACACCCCTACTCCTAACAAGAAGTGCCATGGGATTTTTAATGAGTCAGGACCTCAGTTTAACGTCTCATCTGAAAGACGGCGACAAATAGAGCGCCGCGAATTGAGCGTTTGACGTGCTTAAAATGCGAATTGCTAGAGTTGGAAAATCTGAATTTTAGCGCTGCGTTAACCAATCATGAGCTTTCTCTTGTAGGGGAGTGATTATGACGATTATGACGTAGCGCCTGTTGTTGGTGTCCTCACCGGACAACAGCTCATTAAACTGGGCTCGGCTCAGTCTGAAGCACCGCTGAAAGCTTCCATCATCCAGGTACAGTTTCTGGAGGAGTTGATGAACTCACAGAGCTGGTGCACCTCTGAAAGGATCTAGTAGATTCAGACATTACGCTGAACAAATCTACACTGTTTATCAGTCTTCCTAAAGCACATAAGCACAGCTACTCTCTCAATAAAATCCATGTTAGCCATTTAGCAACGAAACTAGAGTCACCACGTCTATTGTGTAGTGAATTTCCCGCGCAAATGAAGCAAATTTGACATGCAAATGAAGCGAGTAAAGTCAAAATGTTCAAGCGTCTATTTCTTGAATTAATCATGCATGCCGTGTCTGGTGTGAACACAGCATATGGCTCTGGTTATTTCCAGATAACAACCGCTGAAACTAATAACACAAGCTCATGCGGAAACTATCAGTCATCTTCTATACAGATTTATTTAGTGCCACCTCAAAGAGGCATAAGGTCTGTTTAAATATATCTTTGGTTAGTTTAACGTGTATATTGCGAGATTTGCCACACGTGTTTGTAACGAGGCAACAAACACATGTAGACTGTAATATAAGCATAAAAGTGTACAATGCTCAGTATAAAAGAGTACCACCCATTTTGAAAAAATATAGTCAATATAGGTCATATATGTTGGTGCATTTGAACAAAACAGATTAAATGGATATATTTATTAAAATAATAATTTAGTCACCAAACATCTTCAGAAATAGAAAGATAATACATATCATTTCATGCAAAAGATCGCAAAATAAAATTACAAACTACAAAATTTCAACTAAACTTGATATATTTTTGTTTCTTTTGATTTTCTCTCATTTCCTTTACACAAAATTGGGCTACTAATTTTGGACCGTTATTTGAAGTTATTTTGTTAGATTAGCTGCAGATTTGGCTTCAGTACTGACTAATCTAATGTAGATGCACAAATATAATATTGTAAAGCATATTATAGAAAATATTAATCTAAAAGAGAGATTTGTGAGGGGTCTTACTCATATACTGAGCACTGTAAGTATAAGAATATGAGTGTTTAATGCATGTTTATGCATCGTGTCATAACACGCAGCTCTTTCTGTCATTTCTGTAAGTGAAAAGATGCCAATAAATGTCAAAACCACATTTGTTTATGCTAGATATTAATTCCTGGCTGTGTTTTCAGATAAATTAAAGCTTCAAAATACAACACTAAATACATCTCTGTCGAGTATAATTATAATTTCGCCTATTTATTTCAGCCACAACACAATTTAGAAGCAAACAAGATTAGTCAGTTGCTTATATAGCTCACTTGCTCCTAGTTAACATGATATTCTCCAACACTTTATGTTGTGTGCGTGTGTTTGTGTGTGTGTTTGCTAGAACAGGCAGTGACATAACCTGGGGGAGCTTCAGAGCAGATCTCATTAATATTCATGACCATTCCAAATATGGTCAAACCTACACTTTTCATTATAGGAGTAATTCCTGTGGTTTTAAATGAGCATATACAACCATTTCTGGAGTAATTTTGAACTTAGCTATACCACATAAATACTACGTAGATAACAGAGAACAATTTAACTGACTGACTCGATGCAGTATATGGCACATTTAAGACTATTATCAGGTAATCCATGCCAACGCTGTAATAACAGTACAAAATATTTTCATCAGTGTTGACGACTGGAGCTCTGAGATCCTGAGGAGTCATGTAAATTCACAAACACACACACATGCTCAAGACTCTCGGCAGAAGCATGTCACACAATATACACTTTTAAATATAGTGGATATACGTTTGAAGCCATACATAGATGCACAGGAGCTCTGGTTTCTGCTGCGGTGGACAAATTCTAAGTCAAGACCAAACGTGCGCTCGCGGGAAAGGTCAAAAAACACTCCTGAACAACATCACGTCCACGAGTGTGAGGTTTAAAATAGGGCGAGCAAAAGAAATGTTCAGTCCAGGCCAAGATCAAGACATTTACAGTAAATACTACAGTGTTTTTGAGCCATACTACAGTAAAGTACTTGAGTTCATCTGTTGTAATGATTTTACAGTTGCTATGGTAACACAACTATAGTAATATGAACAAACGACCCTATACTGTAGTTTTATACAACTATAGGGTATATGATACTACAATACACCACAGTTTACTGCAGTAAACACAAAATTTTGCTACTGTATATATTAGTTTATCAGTTAATACTGCGGTATGCTGGAGCATTCATTAGCAAAGTGTTTTAAATACTATAATGCATACAGTATAATGCACTTTACTATATATACATGATTCAAAAACATTATTTACTATAGTATTTTTTGTCCAGTAACGTGTCTACTGAGAGATTTTTTGAGTTCATTCCAAACAAGGATTTTAGTTACAGTATTGTAAAAGTCCTATCTCAAATAAAGATTAAAGATCTATGTGAAGGGCGACACAGTGGCTCAGTGGTTAGCACTGTGGCCTCACAGCAAGAAGGTCGCTGGTTTGAGTTCCGGCTGGGTCAGTTGGCATTTCTGTGTGGAGTTTGCATGTTCTCCCAGTGTTGGCGTGGGTTTCCTCCGGGTGCTCCGGTTTCCCCCACAGTCCAAAGACATGCGCTATAGGTGAATTGAATAAGCTAAATTGGCTGAAGTGTATGAGTGTGTGTGAATGAGTGTGTATGGGTGTTTCCCAGTACTGGGTTACGGCTAGAAGGGCATTCGCTGCGTAAAAAAAATATGCTGGAATAGTTGGCGGTTCATTCTGCTGTGGCGACCCCTGATAAATAAAGGCAGTAAGCTGAAGGAAAATGAATGAATGAATGGATCTGTGTGAAATTGTGTCAAAAAATTTTTCAAAATGTTTATTTTGCTAGCGCACATTGTTATTCCTTAACAATGACAAACGACATGACAAAATGATCAGCCCTCATGTGAAATTTTAATTTGTTTTGTTAAATATTTCCCAAGTGACGTTTAACAGAGCAAGAATATAGTGTTTCCTATTATGTTTTTCTACTGGAAAACGTCTTATTTCTTTTAGTTTGGCTGGAATAATATACACTCACCGGCCACTTTATTAGGCACACCTTACTAGTACCGGGTTGGACCCCTTTTTGCCTTCAGAACTGCCTTAATCCTTCGTGGCATAGATTCAACAAGGTACTGGAAATATTCCTCACAGATTTTGCTCCATATTGACATGATAGCATCACATGTCATGTTGCTGCAGATTTGTCGGCTGCACATCCATGATGTGAATCTCCCGTTCCATCACATCCCAAAGGTGCTCTATTGGATTGAGTTCAGGTGACTGTGGAGGCCATTTGAGTACAGTTTTTTAGGCAAATTTGCATTAATGAGCAGTTGGACAGGTGTACCTAATTAAATATATATAATATATATTTTTTTTATGTAAAAGGTCAATATTTTTAGCACCTATAGAATTTGTTTTTTTCAATTGGCTACAGAAAAATCTAATTAAGCCTTTAAATGTCACGTTAAGCTGAATAATAACTAGTAAAATATTATATATCATCATGGCGAAGACAAAAAAAAAGTAGTTATTAGGAATCAGATATTACAAATACTGTTAAAAAGCACTTGGGAAATATTTGACAAACAATTAAAAATGTCACAGGCTAATAATTTGCTTTTAAATGCATATATTCTTTTGATCTGCTTACGTCCAGGATGCGAATTACAGGGGCCTTTAGGGGGGATTGACCCTTGAAGGACGTCAGAATGATATGTATGGGGAGGGGTCGGTCCTCTAAATAGTGAGAAGTTTTCTTTGATCTGTTTCTTGAATAATAATATAAATATTTAAAATAATAGATAATATAAATATGCATTTGACCACCCCTATAACGGCTCATACTGTTGTGAATGCATAATCGCACCAATCTATGCGAAAAAAAACTCATTCAACTCTCTAAAACTGACAGTTCTAGAGCACCGATGGACATCGTAAGACACTTTTCTTTAAAATAGCTGTTTGTTTCTACATATACACTTACCGGCCACTTGATTAGGTACACCTGTCCAACTGCTCGTTAACGCAAATTTCTAATCAGCCAATCACATGGCAGCAACTCAATGCATTTAGGCATGTAGACATGGTCAAGACGATCTGCTGCAGTTCAAAGCGAGCATCAGAATGGGGAAGAAAGGTGATTTAAGGGACTTTGAGCGTGGCATGGTTGTTGGTGCCAGACGGGCTGGTCTGAGTATTTCAGAAACTGCTGATCTAC
>CAIGQV010016663.1:1108138-1133326 GCA_903798115.1 Danio jaintianensis | reverse complement strand
GATCAACTAGAAGTCAAGTTATTATTTGATGTTCCTAAAACTTGGATAGGCGACAAGACTTTTGTCAGGTAGTGTAAGCTTTGTGTTCATGCTGGTTTTATATTTAAAGTCGGCGTAAAGCGGAAGTTGCTGAGGCTTTTATTTCAGTATGTTGATGTACTTTGAACTAAAACTGAATATTGAGTAGGGGGTGGGGCTTTATTTTGCGCATAATTCCCTCATAGAAAACGAACAGTAAGAGGGGCGTGGTTAAGAATGTTTATATGCAGTTGCTATGGGAACCCTCAGGTTGACGTTAACAGAAGGCAGACTTTAATTGAAGATTACCAAAATAAACGTGTTTTTTTTTTTTTCAGTGCACGGATTAATTATTCACTTTAAGAATAACAATGTGGGCTAGCAAAATAAACATTGTACATTTATTTCATGCAGACTTTAAAGAGGTTTTACGGTTAATTGACAGAGCCTTGTTATTAACGCCACCGGTGGCCGTTGAGTTAACTACAGTCTAACATACTGTGTACGTTAATATAAAGATGAATGAATCCACCCGATTCGAATGTTATCACTCGATTGAATGGGCGTTATCAGTGGATATCAGCTGATAGATATGGGCCAGTAGGGGCCTTCTGCGCCTCCTAGTGGGCTCAGAAGGTTGTAATCATCCATCCACATGGTTAATCAGCTATTCTAATAGAGAACAGTTCAGATCCAGATGTGTTTTTACATTACTGTGACGGTTGGGTTTAGGGTTGGGGTTGGGGTAGGCGTTAATAAAATACAATTACCGGGAAATAGTATAATTTCATAAATAATCACGCGCGGCGGTATACACGCTTACCTCCATATGAATGGATTTTCCACTGTTATCAGTTTCTCCAGTGGCTCACCGTGTACGTCAGCAGACTTGAGACGTGGAGCGGAGTTGATAGCGATGACTGGGTTCGAGTCTGTCGAAAAACGGTTTCAGAAAGCAGCTAAGACAAAAGTTAATTATTTGTTTTTATTGCTTTTTTAAAAACAGATGGTTGGGTTTAGGGAAGGAGGAGGGCAGGTTAATCGCTGCTTTTGAAAAATAATGACCGTTGGGTTTAGGGAAGGAGGAGGGCAGGTCAATCGGAGCGGCCTCTGCTGGATTTACGCGAGAACAGCAGATTAACCATGTGCATGTAGGAACAGTAGGCGCAGTAGACCCCTACTGGCCCATATCTATCAGCTGATAAACCACTGATAACGTCCATTCAATCGACTGACAACACTTGAATCCGCTGATGAATCAGTCGTTTTGAATGAATCAAGTGAATAAATGTCTCAGTGACTCACTCGTAACTTGTTAGACGCTTACTGTGACCTACTGACAGTTTCAGATTGTTATTTGGAGGATTATTTCATCAGTTAAAATAATTTTGTTTAGTTTGTTGATTTATAAAGCACATTTAATAATGACAAGGACTACTGCACAAAAATATGAAATTGATATTGTAATATTATAAAGTGTTTATATGTCTACATACAAATTTCAGGGGGGAAACAAATCTTGTAAATGTCTAGTCAATGCTTTTCCAGTTCAACACAACAGTGATTTAATTTCTCAGTGCGATTAATGTTATTTCAAGAGTTCACACTTAGCTGATGATAAGCTTATTTGGCATGCTGTCCCGGGAGAGAGCCCTGAGCTCATAAGATCCTCGAGCCCGGGGCTCCCTCCCGTTTGCGGGGCGAGAGGGGAGTTTGAGCTCAGGTAGATCTCGAGAACTCCCCTGCTTGATGGAGGTGGATTCGAAAATAAATAATTATGGAGAGAATTTCTGAATTAATCGCTCGTCTATGGTGTCGATTTGGTTGGTCAATTTACTTAATGTTACATGTTTTTTGGTCTGTGGGAGGAAACCGGAGAGCCCGGGGAAAACCCACGGGGAGAACATGCAAACTCCACACAGAAATGTCAACTTGGCAAGGTAAAGGCTTGGGCAAGTGACATTCTTGCTGTGAGGCAACAGTAGCTACTAACCACTGGGCCTCCGTGCTGCCCTTTCAGGGAAAGGAGAGGAGTAGGGGTGGAAGGGGGGATTCTTCAAGACGAAGATGATTAAGGTAAGACGCTTTGGTTATTTATACTAAATTAGGAATCGTCTGATTGGTGAATCATACGTTAGCTAATACGGGACCAGCCGTGACAATCATAAGCACGTGATCCTCTCGAAATTAGTTTATAAATAAACTTCACATATATAATATATTTATTATACATTTTATTTGATTATTTATATATAGACACACAGTATACACAGGCATACCTGTATGTGTGTACGTATATATATATATATATATATATGCGTTTAATTTATGAATAGAAATCTTATAAACTGGGTATTTTATGCCAGTATGCTTGTATAGTATCATGTTATGAGAATAAAATATTAGTGTAGAATTAATTTGTGTACTTTTATGATGACAGTCTTCAAGTTTTCTCTGAGATATAGTGTAATGTTTACAGTCATATCCGCTCTCACGTGCGGGTCGCTTCTGAATCCGTTGCTATGCAACCAAAGACGCCGCAGCTCACAACACAAGGTAATTTCAGTTGACCGACAGAATCTTTATCCAATGAAAAGAGAGAACGACAGTGATGCGCAGCGCTTAAACCAATCAGCGTCTTAGGTAGGCGGGGAGAGCGTAAACAGAAGAGCAAACTTTCTACAATTTACCAGAGAAAAGCCGCCGGTAACGTGCGAATTAACGGACGAACCAATGAAGCGACTAGTTAAAGATTCGGGCTAGCACCAGACAAGTGTTTCAACTAACGAAAAAAAACATTTCAGAGCGTTACAACTCCGTGATTATGTTTGAAAACAGACTCACCTGTAACTTGCGCACCAGTTTGGAGAGATGTCATTCAAACAAACCGACCTCGCGGTTAGTTTCATGAGGCGTCTTAGCCGAATATCTTTCATAAGGTGTTATTAGCCGAATATCTTTCATGTGGCGTTATTAGCCGAATATCTTTCATGAGGCGTTATTAGCCGAATATCTTTCATGAGGCGTTATTAGCCGAATATCTTTCATGAGGCGTTATTAGCCGAATATCTTTCATGAGGCGTTATTAGCCGAGCGTCTGATATATTAGCTTCATGAGGTAGTATTAGTCGAACATCTTTCCTGATATTAGCCAAGTGTCTTTCCTGAGGTACGTTATTATTAACCGAGCGTTTTTCCTGAGGTGTTATTAGTCGAACATCTTTAATGAGGTATTATTAGTCATCTTTATGAGGTACTTTTCCAGCACCTTTCATGAGGTAGTATTAAACGGGCATCATTCATGAGGTAGATATCGAGCATCTTTCATGAGGTAGCATTAGGTTAACCGGGAGTCTTTCATGAGATAGTAGTATTCGAGCATCTTTCATGACTTAGTTTTTTAGCAACTTTCATGAGGTAGTATTAAGTTAACCGGGCATCTTTCATGAGGTAGTATTGGAGCTTCTTTCGTGAGGTAGTATTAACCGGGCGTCTTTCATCAGCATCTTTTATCAGGTAGTATAAACCGGGCATCTTTCAAGAGGTAATTTTCGAGCATGTCGACGGAAATAAGCCTGCACGAGCTGCTGGATCTCTCCATCGGCACTCCGGACGCCGGCTCGGTGAACTTCAGCGCCCTGCACGCGTTACTGCGCGCCATCCTGGGCCACCTGAAGATCGAGAGGCTCACTACCAGCTTTAAAGAGCTAAACAAGGACCATGACGGCTCCACACAGACCAAAGCCCTGATGCTGGAGCCCTCGAGCCCGCAGCGGCTGCCCGAGGAGAGGCTGCGGCGGCTGGAGGAGCAGATGTGTGCGCTGGAGGATCTGCCGAGCGCCGCCGAGCTCATGGGCTCCGACAAGGCGCTCAGTGACCTGTGGAGCATCATGCAGATCCGCAGGAAAGCGCAGGGAAACGAGGATGGGGTGTCCAAGGTGAGCAGAAAACACCACAGCTAACGTTACTAATACAGCTGTTTACAGTTTGTTTTAAACCAGCCTGGTACACTGTAAAAAATGCAGGCTTCCAAACTATTCATTGATGTTGTCCCAACACAAATCGATGAAGGTAATGTAAGTTTAAGTAGATTGAACATAAAACAATTAAGTTATTCCAAAGAAATCTTAAGAATTGTGTCATTTCAGCTCATTTTAAATAAGTAGTTTGAACAAGCAGCAAAAATAATTTTCGGAGTGCAATGCACACTGGAAAAATGTACATCTCCATGTATATATATACTATTTTTGGGGTGTTTAACAGCAGAAAACTACACAGCAATTTTGTTTTATCCAGAATTTCACAACATGTAACATTTTTTTCTCTCACTAAATTCCATTAGTATCACTTCACAGGATTTGACTGTGAAGTTTCCCAGTAATATACTGCATTCAGAACTTTATTGTGACAATAATGCAGGCAACATGATTACTGTAAACTAGTTGCTACTACTTGGTCGTTAGTAATGGGAATTCATTACTAACTCATCCATACTCTTTTTATTTTATTTAACATGATTGCACATAAACTTTTAAGCTAGTAAAGGCATTTTTTTCTCCAGAATAATAATACTGCTGTTTACAGTTTGTTTCAGAATAGCCTGGCAATGCACACTGGAAAATGTATATCTTAATATATATATATATATATATATAATATTTATTGTGTGTTTATCAGCAGAGAACTACAAAGTAAAAAACGTTCCAGAATTTCACAACATTCTTCAGAATATCTTGTTTTGTGTTGAACAGAAGAAAGAAACATAAAAGTTTTGCAACCACTTTGAGTGTGAGTAAAGGGTGAGGAAATTTCATTTTTGCGTGAACTGTCATTTTAAAACATCAAATCGACTTTTTAATAACTTTAGAAAAATAAATTGATACATGATTAGCTTATTTTAGTAGGGTAAAATAACTTAAAACATGTGGTCATGACTTAAAATTGTGGTTGTACAAATAGTTAATCAATTTGCCAATAACAAATGGATAATGCACGATTACCTTTAATAAAACCATAATTTATTTTGGATTTACTATAAATAATTAATTGCCATGGTGGCTCAGTGGTTAGCACTGTGGCCTCACAGCAAGAAGGTTGCTGGTTCGAGTCCCGGTTGGGCCAGTTGGCATTTCTGTGTGGAGTTTGCATGTTCTCCCCGTGTTGGAGTGGGTTTCCTCCGGGTGCTCTGGTTTCCCCCACAGTCCAAACACATGCGCTATAATTGAGTAAGCTAAATTGGCCGTAGTGTATGAGTGTGTGTGTGTGTGAGAGAGAATGAGAGTGTATGGGTGTTTCCCAATACTGGGTTACAGCTGGAAGGGCATCCGCTGCATAAAACATATGCTGGATAAGTTGGCGGCTCATTCCGCTGTGGTGACCCCAGATTAATAAAGGGACTAAGCTGAAAGAAAATAAATGAATGAATGAATTTGAATAATGTAACCATGATGCCATACATAAAAAGTTACTGTAATATAACGACATAAAATAAAACATATAATAACACATTTAAAACATGATATAATCCAATTACAAGTTTGAATGCACAACTAATCATCGTTATCCTCTTTCCTGTCACTTGTGGGTCACATTTCATTCTCTGTAAGACTGATAATGAGTTTGCTAATCAATTAATTTTAATACATACGCTTTCATTAGTGTAAATTTCAGCTAATCACACACACAAGCACACACACACACACACACACACACACATACACACACACATGTTTGTTTTTGTGAATTGTGGGTACATTACATAGGATTCCATTGTTTTTATACTCCTCAAACTGTATTTTGTATTGCCCTAACCCCACCCTACCCCTAAACCCAACCATCACAGGAGACTGTGTGCAGTTTTACTCTCTGATTAAACTCTGTGTTTAAACCCCTCATAAAAGTGATTTGTGCATAAAAGGTCCCATTTAATGTCCAGCAAGACTTTTTAATAACAAAATAGGAATAATTGAACAATAAATGTGAATAATTATACCTATTTGACCCCTGCGATGACAAAAAGAAACATTTTCTGAAGTAAATCAAAAAGACAAGAATTATCTATCTAAAAATGCCTTTATTACGCTTTAATGTGAAGTGTAAAGATGAATGTGTAAAAGTGTGTATTAGTATTAATCGTGAAGTGTGATGTAGAGAGCTGGAGGTGCAGTGGTCTGCTGGGGGTCTGCAGAGGCTGAATGTTTTATCAGTGTGTCTCAGCTGCTGATGACTGATGAGAGAAAACACAACAATGAGCCGCAGACACTGAGCTCTATTCTCAAATAACACCATCTGTGTCTCGAGTTCCACAAACTACATGTTTGTCACACGCTCCTCAAACCCCTCAGAGGTCCTGGCACACTTAAATATCCATGATGGACGTCAGATAGCTCTTCCTGTTTACCAAACAAACACGTATCAGTAGCTCGCTTTAGTCCAAGCGCAGTGCTACTCAATGCACCTTGTTAAAGCGCACCTATTATGCAACTGCAGACATATGCCGATATTCAATAATTCAGTATATTGTGATAATGAACATGCAACATTATTGATATCCTCAAAATGCCATTAATTATTATTTAGCATTTAAAGGGGACCTATTATGCCTCTTTTTACAAGATGTAAAATGCATCTCTGATGTCTGTAGTGTGTGTGTGTGTGTAAAGTTTCAGCTCAAAATACCACACAAATAATGTTTTATAACTCTCTGAAACTGACCCTTTCAGGCTTTGATACTAATTGTGCCCCTTTGGTGACTGTCGCTTTAAATGCAAATGAGATTGTGCTCTTTTCAAATGAGGGCGGAGCTACAAATGCCTGTGCATCAGCATAGTGGCAGATTTAAAAACAGAACTAACGCCGTATGCTAATGAGGGAAAGATGGTCACTAGTGGGCGGGGCTTTCCCCCTCTGATGACATCATACAACGAGAGAATGTCAATCAAAGTGTTTCTGCTGACTGTTTTTATCAAGTGTGATTATAAAAAATAAAATTAATAAGTTTTTACCATTAGAAGCTGGTTATATTCAAATACTGTTAAACCCCTTATAAAAGTGATTTTTGCATAATAGGTCCCCTTTAAAGGGATAGTTCACTAAAATTGAACACTTTCCTGTTAATTTTCTCACCCACAAGTCATCCAAGATGTGACTTTTTTTCTTCAGTAGAATATTAAAGAAGATTTTGAGCTGAATCCATGGTGCTTGGTGATTCATATAATGGCAGTGAATGGTGACAGGTTTTTTAGATTAAAAATAAACACGTAGAAATGAGTCCAAATCAATAGCCGTGGCTCCTGATGATACACTGAGGTCTTGTGAAGAAAAACTATCGCTCTGTGGAAGAAGCTGAACATTATTTACAATATTATTAGCTTTAATCAACAGCCTGGTCAAACAGATATCTGCTCATGTGCGAATGTAGTCCGGTTGCTTTGATGACGAATGCGCGAGGGCGCACGATTGGACAGAGGTCAGGTGACTCAATTTGTTGATGATATTGGGGATTTCGTCATCAAAGCGCTCAGTTTTGGGAAAATGTACTTCCTCATTAACGAACTATTATGTTACTTAGTTACGAGCCCTGTCAATCCACATTTCTTTCATATTTAATTACCTACCTTATTGGAGATTCAGCAGCAGGTTAATCTGCCATTGATAAGTCTTTCATGCAAAGAAATCTCCTCAGGTCTTTGGATAATTATGCATTCTGAAGTTAATATCCTAACACCTCATTATATGTATAGTTCACATTGTAATTTCTATTGCCTATGCATTGAGATTTGTGCATATTTTAAGTAGTTTCGAGTCAAGTAATTAAATTACTTCATCAGTAATTAAGTTACTTTTCACACAAAGTAATTAGAAAAGTCATTTAAAGTCTGCATGAACCGCAAGCTGCAGCCTTTTTTTTCGTATTGTCATGCAGTTGCTAGAGAAACGGAATATTAAATGAGAAAACAGTGGGCGTGACTTATTTTTTCTGCCTCAAGCTGATTGGATGTAGTAAAGTAGTAGTTTCATTCAGAAAGATCAGGATTTCAGGAGAGTTATGACAACCTAACAGACTCCTCCTCCTCACCATTTCTGTTTGTTGTCATAGCAACAGCTAGAGGGGGCGTAGTTAAACATGTTAGCCACACCCACAACCTCAGACAGACCTAATCTGAGAATCTAACTAAAAACAAACAGGAAGTGCATTTTCAGATTTTAATTTTAGATTACAAAGGCAATGCAGAGATGAATTGTTCACCATAAAACTAGCAACGTGAGCTAACAAAATCATATAATTAGTTTTGATTTCATGTGTACTTTAAATGATTTAATTAGTAATTAACTACTTTTTGAAGTAACTTACACAAATCTGGTCAGAAAAAGGAACTTAATACAGGTTTAGAACAGCTTGAGGGTGAGTAAACCTTTGCAGAAATTTTCCTGTCTGGGTGAACTCCCCCTATAAATAAGAAAGTCAAACGCAGCAGTATAATGGCAGCTAATGACAGTGGCGTGACGTCAGTCTTTGTCATCCTCTGATCAGCACACAGTAATGAACCTCCCGCAGAGCCGCCGTTTCTTTCACAAACGCACGTGGAGGTCCCGCTCGTCTCCTTAATCATTAATGATTGGTTTAAGCATGTTTGGAGTCATCCATGGTTATCCGCCAGTGCCCTCGTATGACCCCTGCCATCCAGATGCCAGCTGAAACGATAGCACGGGTGACTGCGCAGACACTCGCGTAACACACACTGCAAAAAAATAACCATCTGAATAGGAGAAATAAATGAAGATACACACTAGAAACAAGTCACATGATCTGCCGGTGCAGGAAGATAATTACACTTGAAATAAGTAAACTTAACTAGGCTTTAGTAAAGAAAACTAATCTTAAAATAAGCATTATAACACTTATAGCAGTATGTTTAGTCTAATTATCTTAAAACTTGCATGTTTATTGCGTTTTAAACTGTATCCCTTGCAATAAATGCTTTTCTTACTTAGATTTTTTTGTCTTGTTTCTAGTCCAAATATTAAAAAAACGACTTAAATCAAGAAACATTTTTTAATTTTAATTTAAGCAAAACAAAGCAAAATAATCTTATGTCAAAAGGAAAAGATAGATTATTTTGGTTATTTTAAGGAAAAGCTCACTTAATTTTGGCCTATTGTTTCTTAAAACAAGACAATATGTTTAGCTTGTCTAGAAAACGCTTCTTGATTTAAGCATTTTTAGATATTTGGACAAGAAACCAGACAAAAACTAAGTAAGAAATACATTTTTTGCAGTGTGCTTTTCTTATTTAGTGTGAAAATTAGTGTGTATTAAAACAAGTTATTAAACAAGATAATTCCTCTTTATTTAAGAAACGTCATTATATATTCTGTCATAAAATGAGCTGAAGCATTTAAACTTAAAACAAGATTATTGTATGAATTAAATCAGCATCAATGGCTGTTGTTTTGGTTATCCGTTTCCCATAGCAACCGTCCGGTGGGTGTGGAGTGGAGATGGCACCATGCCCTGATACTGTGTCATGAAGATTCATACGGGACACCCGACGATGTGGCTGTGAGGCGATAAGCCGCAGCAGTTTGCACTTTTTATGTGGATCGAGCTCCATATCTGTAGAGAAATAACTCATGTTTTAGAGAACAAACGAGGACGGGATTGTTAAACTGCTTGCGTGTATTGTTCATAATTGCTGTGAGACGCTGGATTAGATGCTTGTCGTGGCTAATTACCATAAACAAATGAGCTGTCAGGTTCATAATGACTAATTACTCTTTACTAATAAACTGGTGTTCAGAAGTTTAGGGTAAGATGTCCTATAGTTTGTGAAAGAAGGAATAATAAGTGAATATGTTTTTAAATGGGGCGGCACAGTGGCTTAGTGGTTAGCACTGTGGCCTTACAGCAAGAAGGTCGCTGGTTCAAGTCCCGGCTGGGCCAGTTGGCGTTTCTGTGTGGAGTTTGCATGTTCTTCCTGTGTTGGCGTGGGTTTCCTCCGGGTGCTCCGGTTTCCCCCACAGTCCAAACACATGCGCTATAGGGGAATTGGATGAACTAAATTGGCCGTAGTGTATGAGTGTGTGTGTGAGAATGTGAGAGTGTATGGGTGTTTCCCAGTACTGGGTTGCTGCTGGAAGGGCATCCACTGCGTAAAACATGTTGGCGGTTAAACATAAAACATATAAGTTGGCGGTTCATTCTGCTGTGGTGACCTCTGATAAATCAGAGACTAAGCCGAAGGAAAATGAATGAATTTACTAATTAATCATTTTGGGCTTGACTGTATATATTGACCATATATGTACATATTTGTAATTCCAATGGTTGATAAATGGTTGTAAATGGACATTTTTTGCAATGTTTTGAAATATATGTTGCATATATGACATATATTTTACATATGCGAAATCCAAACATCAACTTGTATGTCATATATGTCATTTGCATATATCAGATATCTATATGGCAAGATAGCTGTACAAACATATGTGTGTCCAAAAGCATTGTATTAATATGGTACTTTTTCCCCAAAAAACCCTTTCGAATACATTTACATTACATTTAGTGCTTGAGTTGTATATTCAATAGTGCTTGAGTTGTATATTCATTAACATGTAAGGCATTCCTGTACACTGGTATCCACAACACTCAGTAACTGTTTGCCAGAGCCACTTTAACCCTGTGTATCTCATCATTTCGTCATCTTCACCTCTCAGCGTGCCCTAGTCTTCTGTTCAGTCAGATGAATTTGACTCTCGGCAAACACAGGTCAGACATCAGGGATTACGCAAACACATCAGGACCAGGGTGGACAGTGATGTCACATCCTGTTTGATTCAAAGACTGAGTCGCAGGCCTGTGTGCTGCCATGGCGATCTCTGTCCGGGTCAAAGGTCAAAGAGTGAATTACTAAGCCTTCACAGCAGGAGAGTTTTAGTCCTCAAAGTTCAGGGAAAAGGGGATTATGGACTTTTTTCCTTTGAAGGTCCTGTGAAGTGCTTTGAATTGTGGATTTTTGTTCATTTCTATTTAAACATGTAGATAGGGTGGGGCATAGAGTAGCCCCTCCCCTTTTAATAAAAAACAGCCAATAGCCTTTTGGGTGTGTGGGGGGGGGCATTTGATTGGTCAGAAGATTTGATGAGAAACTGAAGTATGAGGTGATGTCAGAAAAAGCATTAATCCATTTAAACTGCAAGCTTTGGATGTTTATATCTTGTAAATGTGAATGGCTTATAGATATCCTTAAGACCAACATACTGACACTAACATCTAAAAAACAATGTTTATTTACACACGTACTTTAAAGTCAGCGTAAACAGAAGTTATTGAGACGTTTTTTTCAGTATGTTGATGTACTTCCAGCTGAAACTGAATATTGAGTAGGGGGGCGGGGCTTTTTTGCGCATCATTCCCTCATTGCAAACTAACTGTAAGAGGGGCGTGGTTAAGGTTATTGCTATGCAGTTGCTATGGAAACCATCAGGTTGACATCAACAGAAGGATCACTCCTCGCTACTCCAAATGTGGAAGCAGATGCTCAGACTTTGATTGAAGATTTACAAAACAAACTTTTTTTTGGATTCACTTGCATGGATTAATTGTTCACTTTGTGGATAACAATGTGAGCTAGAAAAATAAACATTGTAAATTTAGATTTCAAGGGTGTCGATTTCCCAGTTGTTTCCCAGCTGTTTTTGCCTGCTCAGTGCTCAATCAGTCCCTCTTGGTTTTTGCGTTTCTGATTAGACAGAAATTTTCTGATTATTGCAGTCCAAAAGTACTTATTTTGCCACTTTTCTCCAAATTTGCGGCAATATTTCTGGCAACAATGTGAGCTGCCCAAATTAGGGATGTGCGCAAGTATTCGATTAATCGATTAGCCGAACGCATCAGCGACGATCGAGCATGAAAGCGATGATCGATTGGCTCTGAAATCAAATTACTTTCATTCTTTCTGATTGGTTATGCTGGTATTTGGGCGGTAGTCTGATATTTGATTGGTTATGGCTGCAGGAAGTTGCGGTCTAGAGACAAGACCGGAGCGCAGATCGAGTATGGCTTCTAAAGCGCGCAGCGATGTCTGGCAACACTTTGAAAAACTTGATGAAAAAACAGTCAAGTGTAAGATGTGCAGCGCCACACTCGTCTACAACTCCACAACGAGTTCGATGCGTTACCATCTTGCACATAAACACAAAAAAGGAGATGATGCCGGTGCCACAACCAGCAGTCAGACGAGCATAAGAGAATTCACCATCAGACAGAAATGCTACACAGGCAGGGCAGAGAAGATGACGCAGCTAATAGCAGAAATGACAGCAAAAGACTTGCTGCCTATTAGTTTTGTTGAAGGTGAAGGTTTCAAACGTTTAATGAGTTACGTTGAGCCCCACTATACTGTCCCATCGCGCAAAACAGTCACTGCAAGGATTGATGCTCTGTACGAGAAATGCGCTTGTGCACTAAAAGACAGTCTGTCGAAGCCAGCGCGGGTGGCTATAACAACGGATGCGTGGACATCGCTAACCACTGAATCCTATATGACGCTAACCTGTCATTACATAAACGAATGGAAAATTCACAGTGCAGTATTAGAGACGCGAGGTTTCGAGAAAAGACACACAGCTGTGAACATTGCCAGCTACCTAAAAGATGCTACAGAAAAGTGGCTGTTAAGTTCTGAAAAAGTTTTGGCATGTGTGCATGACAACGCTGCTAACATGGTTCAGGCAAATCAAAGTCTTTGGGAATCAGCGCCCTGTTTCGCACACACCCTGCAACTTGCAATCAACGAGGGCTTCAATGTTGCAACTGTAAAAAATGTAATCGCTGCAAGTAGCCGCTTGGTATCACATTTTCACCACAGCACAGTAGCTACAGCCGCGCTTAGGCAGAAACAACAAGAACAAAATATACCCGACCATAAGCTTATTCAGCATTGTCGCACGCGGTGGAATTCGGTGTGTGATATGTTTGAACGCCTTTTGGAACAAAGGTGGGCTGTGTGTGCTGTTCTGTCAGATCGCAATGTTACAAAACTTGCAGATGCAAGGACACTTGACCTAAAAGATGAGCACTGGGAGATTGTGGAAGAACTGACACCTGTTCTCAAGTCTCTGAAGTGTGCCACAACTGCAATGTGCAGTCAGACCCATGTTTCCAGTTCAATGGTGTATCCGATCACACACAGTCTCATTACTAGACACCTAAACACACAGATGAGTGAGTCTCCAAGAGTGTCTGAATTTAAAAATGCCGTAGCCGAATCTCTGAAACGGCGCGTAGTCGCAGTTACTGAGGATGCTGAGAAAGTGTATCTGCCTCTGATTGCAGCGGCTTTGGATCCAAGACACAAACATCTCAAGTTTCTTGAGACAGAGCTTCAAGAGAGAGTAAAAGAGAATCTAAAACGGCTTTGCGAGACAATCCCAAAACCTGTTAGACTCATACAAAGTAAGCCCGACTCAGCAACGGCGCTCGACACTCTTTTCGGCGAGGACTACGGCATGAGTGATGTTTCTGCGGATGACACCGAAATCGAAAGCTACTTCAGGGAGCCATGCATCTCTTTAAACCAGGATCCTTTATTGTGGTGGAAAGTAAATGAGTCTCGATTTGCAAGGCTAAGCACCCTTGCCCAGTGGTACCTGGCTGTTCCTGCAACTTCTGTGCCTGCTGAGCGCGTTTTTTCCACCGCCGGTCTAATTGTAAATAAACTTCGCACTCGGCTTTCATCGGAGCACGTAGACCGACTGATCTTTTTGAATAAAAATATGTAGTCCTTATGTTAAGTTTTATTAGCCATGCATGGTAAAATATTCAGGCTGTTTTTATTTTAAGTTTAAGCAGCATAGTTAAATTAGGCCGGCTTTATTTTATTTACCTTCACCGACTGATCATTTTAAAAGAAATGTAATTTTACCTAATCTTAGGGTTTTATAGCTGTGGTAAAAATATTCAGGCTATTTTTATTTTAAGGTTACGCAGCCAAATTATGATAGCCTCTAATTTTCGTTATGCTATGGGCTACTTAACAGTCATTTGGTGAAGTCTTGGTAAAACTTTATTTTTGCGATCCTTTTACAAAAAAAAAAAACAAAAAAACTTTTTTGATCCACAGCTGTTGTGGTGCTGCTGAAGTAAAATATTGTTTTGTTGAAAATGTCAGTTGCATAAAATAACTGAAAAGCAGAGTATCATGTGTGTGTTTTTTTGTTGTAGTCTAAAACATAGAAAAAGGTAGGTTATCGTTTTAAAAACGGATCCAAAATATTTATAGAAATAATAAGACACATATTGATGGGGATAATACTGCAAAATAACTTTTTTTCTTTTCTTTTTTCTGCGGGGCTTCAGTTGTCGTTGTTTAAAAGCGCCCTGTAACGGGAGAAGCGCATCCATTCTGGTTGGCATGTAGTTCAAGCTCACATGCATTTTGTGTAGATAAACACAATTTGTAATATAACATTTACATATTGTGTCTCTAGGCTTTATGATTAATTTTATTTACAATGCGTAGAAAACCTACATGCCTCATGCTTCTTTAAATGCTTACTGTGTTAGCCAATATTGATGGTGATTTTTAATAACCCAACAGTGTTGATTTAATTGTTTTCTGAATCCTGTCATAGTTTTATCAACAACGTTTTTAACAGGGCTTTAATTAAAATATGTTTTTTTTATTTAATGTTATTTAATTGTCGCTATGACGCCATGCACACGCCCCCGCCTCTTGCTTAAGCTCCACCCCCCCGATTAATCGAGTACTCATTTTTCAAACCTGTGGATTAATCGAAATGAAGAATGATCAGAAATTCCCATCCCTAGCCCAAATAAACATTGTAAATGTTTTTTACACATACTTTAACACTAGAACTACCGAGGCGGTCTTTATTTTTTGCTATTTAATAACTTTGTTGAAATAAAGCACACATATCTAGAATTCCCTTACTTTTACTGAATATCTTTATATTTCCTTCTAACATTTATTTTATTTTATTAAAATTACTAAACACAAAAGAGTTATGAGTACTTCTACCTAGAACTATGAATTTTGCATGCATTTAAGTATCCGCTACTTTTCCCTGTGGCTTTAAATATGTGTGCCTCTGTTGCCTAGCAACTAGGAACCCGCATGGAGCCAAGATTCTCACAGAAATCAGTCAAGTTTGGTGAAGGAAAAATCATAGTTTGGGGTTACATTCAGTATGGGGACGTGCGAGAGATCTGCAGAGTGGACGGCAACATCAACAGCCTGAGGTATCAAGACATTTGTGCTGCCCATTACATTACAAACCACAGGAGAGGGCAAATTCTCCAGCAGGATAGCGCTCCTTCTCATACTTCAGCCTCCACATCAAAGTTCCTGAAAGCAAAGAAGGTCAAGTTGCTCCAGGATTGGCCAGCCCAGTCACCACACCAGTCATGAACATTATTGTCTGGGGTAAGATGAAGATGAATCCAAAGAATCTTGATGAACTCTGGGAGTCCTGCAAGAACGCTTTCTTTGCCATTCCAGATGACTTTATTAATCAGTGATTTGAGTCATTGCAGAGATGTATGGATGCAGTCCTCCAAGCTCATGGGAGTCAGACACAATATTCATTCTGTTTCCACTGCACCATGACTTTATATTCTATACTGGACATTATTTCTGTTCAGTGACGAGACTTTTGTCTAAGCAAAGTCAGACCTTACTGTCCTGATTAAATCATTAAAAATCAAGGTATAATCATATTTTATTTTAGTAAAATAAGCGTAATCTAGAGGCCTTTGCCTTTCATATAAGCCACTTCTGATACCAAATGATCCACTAGAAGTCAAGTTATTATTTGATGTTCCTAAAACTTGGATCTTTTGTCAGGTAATGTGCACATTTATAGGGTGTATTACCAAAATGATTGTATGGTTGATTAGGGGTGATGACTTAATTAAATATGATGACAGACATTCAAAGCTTAATTTAATATCTCAATTAGAACTCTGAATGTAAACATGACGTCTTATATGAGAACGGTCAGAATGACCATTATGGTAATTCTAGTAGTTACAGAATTCTGGTAGTTGCAGTGTTAAAGAGCGTGTCGATTTCCCAGTTACTGTTGCCTAGTTGGAAAGATATGAAACAAAATCCAGACCGAAGTTATTTCAAATTCTGTTTTCTTCCTCAGTGTATGGCCTTAATCCAAGACCTGCTGAAGGAAATCCAGGCACTCAAAGAGTCTAGAGACGACCTGAGGCAGGAGGTGACGGCTCTGAATGGTCAGCTCAGCCAGGTGAACGCACACACATACCAATATCACTCATTAAATGTTTGAGTTAATAGACTTTCAGCACATGATTACACATTGTCATCTTCAGCTCAACGTGAGTGAGTTGGCGGAGCGTATCTTGGCTATGGAGCAGTTCTGTCATCAGGTTGAAAATCTGGAAAACTCTGCGGTGAGTTTGTGATGTTTAAGAAATAGTTCAACCTAAAACGAAACTGTTTAAATGATCCTCTTGTTGTTCCAAACCAAATTACTTCTACCTTGGAGATGAACTCATGAGGGGGGTTTCACACCAGCACCTTTAATGCACATCCGGGTTCATTTAATGCCAGGATTCACAGGGTTGCCAAGGGTCATCGGGATCATGGAATTTTAAAAGGTCTATTCCAGACATTCAAAGGAAATCAGGGCACAAACAAGATTATTTTGCCTACAACATTGGTAGATTATTATGCTTGTTTTAGGAATTTATTATTATATTTTTTACTTATTTAAAGCAAACAATGAAGGCCCTATCATACACCCGGCACAATAAGGTGCAAGACTGTTTGGCGCAATTTGTTGCTATTTTCAGAACAGCGCAACAGTAATTTTAACGTTTTGCGCCACGTTGTTTAAATAGCAAATCCATTTGTGCCACTTTGTGGACTCATGGGTGTGCTGGTCTGAAATGGAGGTATGGTAAGGCACATTGTTGGAGCGTTGCTGTTTTGAGGAACTGAAAAAGATTGCACCACTGACCAACTAAAAGCCGCTCTAAAGTCCAGCACAGATCGCGTTAGTTATGTGCCTATGCAGGTCCAAACGCTTACACATTGCTGAATACACACAGGATGAACAGCAACACACAAATATCTTTACAGATGAAAACAATTAAAGGATTAAAATATTACAAATATGATTATTTTCTACATAAATATAAAACCCACTGCCTCCATGCCTTCTTCACCTCGGGGCGCTTTATCAGTTTATTCATGACAATCTGCATCTGTATAATGATATTATTATTAGCAGTATTATTTATTATATGCACATTTATATTTGTTTGAATAAAAACAAGTTTAGATTTGTCCACCTGTGGGGTTTTGGAGACGTCTGCATCCCCATATGGGGCAGAAGAACAGGACGTGTGTTTGGATATAACTCGTGGATAAAACTTGGTTTTCTGACCACACTTCATTATTATTGTTCATTTATTTGTTTGCTGGAAATCAATAACTGAATTTAGAAATAGTTTGGAAACAAATCTTTTCGCTTTACAAACGAAATTAAATATGTAGGCTAATGGATATCTGCAGTGGAGTGCATCACCATTACAACACTATTTCCTTACTCCACGAAAGTAAAGTAAAGAGAAAGTAAAGAGGCCGAATGGATGAGGCTCGTTCTTTATCCTCGTGCTGCAGATGATCTGTTTTCTCGCTAGTGAAGCGTTCAGTTTTTCCATTCAGTTTTTCCACTTACAAAGTCCGCCATGTAAATAGCAAATGCGCCATGGCGTGACGCAACTGACTCTTAAAGGGAATGGTAGATGAGTCTCTGATTGGTTTAATGCACATTATGCTCAAAACACACCCAGAGAATAAGAGAATAAGCACAACCCTGTTAGACTATGCGCCGCGGCACAGAGCGTATTTTTCTGTCCTTAAAATAGCAAAAGTGGATTCGGACATGCTCTTAATACTTTTGCACCATGAGCTTTAGACTTTGAGCCTAGATCATTAAAATAGAGCCCTGAGTCTCATTTACTATTAATTATATAAATTTTTTGTATTTATACGTGCATTTGAACTTCTCACGAAAACTTTCTGCCTAATTTACAACACGTGTGTATGCACATGAGTTTGTTTTTTAAACTTGTTCTTCTGTTAGTGAATTTGGAGTGCTCTAAACAAGTGGCTGTGTGCACGATTTGCATAATACACGCCCACACCAGCTCCATATAAGGGCATTCTGCAAAGGGAGGGGGGATTAATCAAATTCTTGTTTGGACCAGAAGCGCACAATGGGCTCTATTGTAACGATCTAGGCTCAAAGTCTAAAGCTCATGGCGCAAAAGCATTAAGGGCATGTCCGAATCCACTTTTGCTATTTTAAGGATGGAAAAATACGCTCTGTGCCGCGGCGCATGGTCTAACAGGGTTGTGCTTATTCTCTTAATGAGTTATGGGTGTGTTTTGAGCATAACGTGCATTAAACCAATCAGAGTCTCATCTCCCATTCTCTTTAAGAGTCAGTTGCGGTGCACCATGGCGCATTTGCTATTTACATGGCGGACTTTGTAAGTGTAAAACTGAACGCTTCACTAGCGAGAAAACAGGGAAACACCATCTGCAGCGCGAGGATAAAGAACAAGCCTCCTCCATTCGGCCTCTTTACTTTCTCTTTACTTTTACTCTTTACTCCTTTACTTTGGTGGAATAAGGAAACGGTGTTGTACGCACTCCACTGAAGACATCCATCAGCCTACATATTTAATTTCCTTTGTTAAACACAAAGATTTGTTTCAAAACTATTTCTAAATTCAGTTCTAATTTCCAGCAAATGAATAAATGAACAATAATAACGAAGTGTGGTCAAAAACCAAACACACGTCCTATTCTTATGCCCCATATGGTGATGTAGACGTCTCCAAAACCTGAGGTGTATGATAGGGCCCAATATGAAAGTACCCTGGAGTGTGCTGAGTTTTGAGGGTTGACAGGAGGATCAGATGTTTTATCTGCATCAGAAGCACCAGACAGATCCAAAACCATGAAAACAGATCATTTTGTTTTGACAACCTTTTTTACTTATCAAGAAAATGCTTCTTGATTTAAGAATTTTAAAATATTTAGACTATAAACAAGACGAAAACTCCAAGCAAGAAAAGCATTTTTTTGCAGTGTGGAAACATGGCTGCTTTTTTCCCAACATTCTTCAGTATATCTTATTTTGTGAGAAGAAAGAAATGTATCAAAGTTTAGATTGACTTGAGTGACAGTTCATTTTAGTGGTTTTGCAATGAACAGAAGAAGTGCTGGGTTTAGAGTGGTTTTCTTAAGCCTTAAAGTACAACTGAAAAACAAAAAACATGAAAAATATTTGCTTTCTCTCCTCTCTCTCTCTCTCTCTCTCTCTCTCTCTCTCTCTCTCTCTCTCAGAAAGAGCTGAAGGATAAAATGGCGCAGTACCCCAGTCCAGAGGAGCTGACGCAGTGTGTGACATGGGAAGTGATGCAGGCTGCGCTCATCAGCGAGAATCCGAAAACCCAGGAGGCACGTCCAAACCACAATACACAACATGTAGCTTTCAGAAGCCAATAACCTTTTCGCAGCCATCCTAAATCTCACAGCGTCTTATCACAGTCGCTGTTTGCACTGAGCAGGCGGCAGCTGCAGATGAGGCAAACACTGACCCCAATGAATGATTCGCTAAATGTAATTGCATAACTAACATCTACAAACACACACCGGGGCCAAAAAGGAGCACATCTATCTTGGATGCGTCGCACTTTGTAAATGACATTCTCTCTTGCATTCCTAGGGTCTGCACGCTGCTAAAAACACCGAACCCATTCACCCTTCGAGCCTAGGGAGCCCAGGTGGCACAGTTGGTTTGGTTTCTCCAACTCATGCATCTGATGGGGCGCTGTGCACTGTGATGGGTCGACAAATGTCCCGAGTCAGCATTGGAGCTGAGCGCTACCCAGAGACCGTAGAGGCTCTGATGGATTTGGGCAGACTGAGAGACAGGCAAAAGAGTATGGAGGCCAGTGTGGGACAACTGCAGGCAAACAAGGCTGATCTGAGCCAGCTTCAACATCTGCACAATCTCCTCACTGCCATAGGTACAACACAGAAAGCAGTGGCGCAATCAGAAATATGCTTTATCATGTCTATTATCTAAGCACTAGCTTGACAATGGGGCGTTGAATTATTAGTCTCTGTAAATGGGCAATATCTTTTTATTACCCATATGAAAACATAGTGCAGTAACTTACAGTAAATACTATAGTGTTTTTGAACCATACTATGGTAAAGTACTTGAATTAATCTGTTCTGTACTAATCTGTTCTGTACTTGAATTAATCAGTCGTTATGGTAATACAACAACTACAGTATAGTAATATAAACAAATGACCCAATACTGTAGTTTTCTACAACTGTTGTGTATATTATACCACAATACACCACAGTTTACAGTTCACTATAGTTAATACCATAGTATGTGGTAGCATTCATTAAAGGGGACCTAATATGCAAAAATCACTTTTATAAGGGGTTTAAACACAGTTGTGTGGCAACAGTGTGTGAATATAACCAGCCTTGGTAAAAATGTATGAATGTTATTGTTTATAATCACACTTAATAAAAACAGTCTGCAGAAACACGTTGATTGACATTCAGAAAGGGGGAAAGCCCCGCCCACTAGTGACCATATCTCCCTCATTAGCATAGGATTTTAGTCTTGTTTTTGAATCTGCCACTATGCTGACACACAGGCATTTGTAGCTCCGGCCTCTTCTGGAAAGAGCACAATCTCATTTGAATTTAAAGCCACAATTAGGATCAAAACCTAAAAGGGTCAGTTTCAGAGAGTTAGAAAACATTATTTGTGTGGTATTTGAGTTGAAACGTCTCACACACATTCTAGGGACATGAGAGACTTATTTTATATCCTATAAATAGGGGTATAATAGGTCCTTTTTAACAAAGAGATGTAAATACTCTAATATATACAGTATAATACACTTAAAATACTATAATATTTACTATATAATATTGAACCGTTCTGTTCAAACTCAGTGGTTCAATATGCATAAGTAAAAAATGTTTTTTTATTTTGCATTTAAATTTACAAATTCCATTCAGCATTTTTCCCATTCCTTTAATTACTGTCTGAACTGTCTCTGTGCATGTTTGAATGTATGTCCATACACCGAGACACGGCTCCCCGCAAGTAAATACACTCAAAAAATTATTTTTGCTGCTTGTTCCAACTACTTATTTAATTATTGAGTTCTTTTTTTTTTAGACAACTTAATCATTTTATGTTCAGTCCACTTGTACAAACAATTAAGTTAATAATTTTGAGCATGAATAAACACGAAGGAGTTGTGTGGAACCCAGTTGTTGTTTTTTTAACTGTGTTTACAATTAGTGTGTGCTGAAGTTAGGAATGCTTTTACGTGAAATATTTACACTAGAAACAAAACAAAAACATTTTTTTGCTGTGTGGAACTACAACCCCAAATCAGAAAAGGTTGGGACAGTATGGAAAACGCAAATAAAAAAAGAAAGTAGTGGTTTCAAAATTAACTTTGACTTGTATTTCAATGCAGACAATACAACAGACTTTATTTAATGTGTTCCTCGTGATTTCTATTGTGTTGATTTTTCAAAATAAACACATATACAAATTTTGGTTCTTGCAACACATTTCATTAAAAAAAGTTATAACAGTAAAGCATTTAGCACTTTGTAATGTTGCCATTCCTTTTCACAACACTTGAAAGACGTTTAGAGACTGAAGACATCAAGTGATGAAGTGTTTCAGGTGTAATTTTGTCCCATTTTTCCTGCAAACAAGTCTTAAAGTGGGCAACAGTACGGGGTCTTCGTTGTCACATTTTGTGCTTCAAAATGCACCACACATTCTCTATTGGAGACAGGTCGGGACTGCAGGCAGGCCAGTCAAGTACCTGTAACCTAGCCTAGAAATCACAACTTTTTCTGATTTGGGGTTGTATAATGAGTGGAAGCGTGGAAACATGGCTGCCTTTTCTTTTCTCTATTCTTCAGTATATCTTCATTTGTTTTTAACAGAAGAAAGAAATTTATAATACACTTAAAGTGAAAGTGGAATCAAGTGGAATTTGTACTCTGCATTTTACCCATCTAAATGCACAAGAACAGAAGCGAGATCTGAATACATCATGAGCACAAACCCGACGCAGAGGACAAAACAAATGAACACAAATGAGGATGTTGTGATGAAAGTTGTAAACCATTTTTCAAACTATGCATCTCAATGGTTACTGGCTCCAGCATTCTTCAAAATATCCTAATTTGTGTTCAACAGAAGAAAGAAACCCATAAAGATTTTGGAGGACGAGTAAATGATGTATACTTTTGAATCTTTGGGTGAACTATCCCTTTGAGTTAGTTCTTAATACCACCTTTAATAGTACAGCTGTCATCTAAAGTGAAAACTATTTGTCAGTATGTTTGTGTATGCCTGATTTTGATATTTTCTGTGACGTAGAGGAGAAGCAGATTCCCGATCATGTGCCAGAACAGCTGAATCATCTGAGGACTCTTGTGGACAGCCTTCTAGCAGATAAAGAGAAGGTATGAGACAAACACTCACTCTGACCAATTCTTTTAAATCAAACATGTTATATTCACTAGGCCTGTCACAGTAATCAATATATCGCACAGCACATGGACATGACCTCAATCATTTTTGGTGATGCAATACATATCGCCCATACATAAAAACCAAAGGTGATTATGCAACATCTCTATCTCTATCGGAGGTGTCAGTGTCAGTATGGCTAAGTCCCTTATTTATCAGGGGTCACCACAGTGGAATGAACCGCCAACTAATGTGGCATATGTTTTACGCAGCGTATGCCCTTCCAGCCGCAACCCAGGTTTGGGAAACACCCATACACTCCTGCATTCACACACACACTCATACACTACAATTGGATTTAGCTTATTCAATTCCCCTATAGCGCATGTGTTTGGACTGTGGGGAAAACTGGAGCACCCGGAGGAAACCCACGTCAACACGGGGAGAACATGCAAACACCACACAGAAATGCCAACTGGCCCAGCCGGGACTCGAACCAGTGACCTTCTTGCTGTGAGGCCACTGTGCTAACCACTGAGCCACCATGCTGCCCTGAACTATCCCTTTAATTATCATTTTCGGGGTCAAATATCCCTTGAAGTCTCTGTCAGAACATGTTGTCATCTTCATACCTCATGTAATCAGCTAAACAGACGTTCACCTATTGTTCTGCAAGGTGAAGTGTGTGATTTGTGTCAGTCAATCAGACAGATCCACCCTAAACTCATGCCCGTGACTGAGCAACCAGGAGGATCAAACAAACACAAAGTCACAGTGTTAACACTTCTGATATGTGACCCTGAAACACAAAACCAGGCTTATGTTGCACTGGTGTATTTGTGGCAGCAGCCAATTATACACTGTATGTTCTTTAAATCATTAGACTCAAAGTAAAGAGTGTTTTAATTGAAGATATTTAGTAAATTTCCTACTGTAAATATATCAAAACTCCATTTTTGATTAGTAGTGTGGATTGTTAAGTGCTTAATTTAGACAACATTCATTCATTTTCCTTCGGCTAAGTCCCTTTATTCATCAGGGGTCGCCACAGCGGAATGAACCACCAACTATTCCAGCATATGTTTTACGCAGCGGATGCCCTTCCAGCTGCAACCCATCACTGGGAAACACACATACACTCCCATTCACACACACATACACACTACTGACAATTTAGCTTACCCAATTCCCCTATAGCGCATGTGTTTGGACTGTGGGTGAAACTGGAGCACCCGGAGGAAACCCACGCCAACACAGGGAGAACATGCAAACTCCACACAAAAACGCCAACTAACCCAGCCGGGACTCAAACCAGCGACCTTCTTGCTGTGAGGCCACTGTGCTAAGACAACATTTAGGGCGATTTTTTTTTTCAGTATATTTTGAATGCTCAGATACTGAAGGTCATCAAAAATCTCTGTTTGCATGGTAGACTCTTAATCAATGTATTGTCTTAATCGTATTAAAATCAGAGTATTGGTGTTTATGTAAACCTACTCAATGTGATGTATACAAGACACACACACACAGACAGCAGCAGAGTGTGTGAGTGTAGTGACTCCTGTAGGTGTCAGATGTGGGGAGTGTGTTGATGGACGTGAGCACAGAGAGCTCAGAGTCTGCGGGACAGAGTTCAGGTTCAGGCGGCGCTCTGCTCACAGACGCCTCACAGATCCAGCAGCTCACCCTGCAGACCACACATATCAGGTACAGAAACGGGACCCCACAGCGGTCATGCATGTATGGAGCAAAATCAATGCCAAAAGTATTTGAAATTAAAAAAACTGTAAAAAATAATGCACTGAATTAAGTGCTGAATTGCCAGGGTTTGTATTTTTAGGTCCTGAAATTTAACATAGCTGTTTATTTAAGCTGTGAATATTAGGGGTGTTCCAATACCGATACTAATATCGGAAAAACTCGCCGATACTGCTAAAATTCTGGCATCGGTATCACGAGTATTTGAAACCATAAACCAATACGATACCATCTTTTTAAATGAGACATATGCCCGCTATATTTGCCTAACATGGCAAACCCAGAGTCAGTTCTTCTTCGCTGCTCAGAATGCAAACACAGGAAGTTAACAGCAACCACTGTTAGAGCAGAGAATAAGAGGGTAATGCACTATATTATATAAAAAAAAAATTTCTGAACTTTAATTTGTATTTGTTCATGTTTTATTAATGGTTAAGTCTGAAGCACACCGTAAATTAATTCTGTCAATTTATACAGGGCTAGTATTAGTATACAGAATTGTTTCTATAGACACGCACTCAGGTATCGGTTCAGTACTCGGTATCGGCCGATAACCTGAGCACAGGTATCAGAATCGTATCGGGAAGGAAAAGTGGTATCAGAACATCATTAATTTATACAGGGCTAGTAGTATAAACACAACTGTTTCTACAGACACACACTCAGGTATCGTTTCAGTACACGGTATCGGCCGATAACCTGAGGGCAGGTATCAGAATCAGTATCGGGAAGGAAAAAAGGGTTTCGGAACATCCTTAATTTATACAGGGCTAGTAGTATAAACACAACTGTTACTAC
>CAIGQV010016663.1:1071401-1082371 GCA_903798115.1 Danio jaintianensis | reverse complement strand
TAAAACAGATGATGGAGTATACACTAACCTGTGCATTATTCAGACACAAGATGGCGACATATAGTCAAAAACACAAAGCTGATAGAAACTAAAACAGATGATGGAGTATACACTAACCTGTGTATTATTCAGACACGAAACGTGGATGTTAGTATATGGATGTGAACGTAAACATGATTCTCAGTTCCCAGATGAGTCTGTGTTATTCAGCGGTTGTTATCTGGGAATAACATATCTTGGAATATCAGAATGGAATATTCCAGACAGCCGTGTAATAATCTGGGTTAATGCAAAACAAAAACAAAGACTGCGCTGAGATGAAGTCAGTTCGAACAAAACCCGTCCGAAACAAAAGTTAATTTTGAGGTTGTTTCGACTGTTCAATATAGCGATGTGTGGCGCATCGATGCTGCAGTATTGATAATCGAAAGCGACTAATTTGGTATCGATATTTTAATTATATTACTAATTTATTCATAAGTAAATGTTTTTGTGCAGGATGATCAAGTAGTTTCCAACGAGCGGCTGCATGAGCTCTAATGACGACACAGCTCTTTATATGGAAGAAATGTTACCAGATGATTGACAGGTGTCGTAACTAAGCAACAGAACAGTCTGTTAATGATGAAGTGGTTTGTCCTAAAGCTTGAACACTCTTCTGTCACACACTTAAAAGTATGCACTTATTGCCACAAAATGTAAACGAATTGGGACACAGCATGTTTTACGAAGCAGTCTACAAATAGATGGCCTGAGGGTGAGAAATTTAACAGCAATTTTGTTTTGCTTAGATCCAAGTCTCTAAAATAGACAAGAAATCTACCTCTTAAAGCATAAAGCACTTACACCGGTCAGTTTTTGATATTTATGACGATCTCCTTTTGCAGTGTTTCTCTAACGCCGCTGTCTTCATGCAATGCTCATCGCTACAGTGATTTATCACACTGAATGTTACAGCTGTATATCCATATGTACAAAACACTCATTAATTGAGGCCTTGTGTTGAGTTCATGTCAGTGCGGCAGCTTTAGAATTAGTTGTTTTGATGACGTTGCACTTTTAATTGAATCTTCACATTTCCAATTTGGATTTTTGGAGCAATTTGAGGTTAAAGATGCAAACATACACTCACCGGACACTTGATTAGGTACACCTGTCCAACTGCTCGTTAACGCAAATTTCTAATCAGCCAATCACATGGCAGCAACTAAATGCATTTAGGCATGTAGACATGGTCAAGACGATCTGCTGCAGTTCAAAGCGAGCATCAGAATGGGGAAGAAAGGTGATTCAAGTGACTTTGAGCGTGGCATGGTTGTTGGTGCCAGACGGGCTGGTCTGAGTATTTCAGAAACTGCTGATCTACTGGGATTTTCACGCACAACCATCTCTAGGGTTTACAGAGAATGGTCCGAAAAAGAGGAAATATCCAGTGAGCGGCAGTTCTGTGGGCGCAAATGCCCTGTTGATGCCGGATGTAATGGTGTGGGGGATATTTTCTTGGCACACTTTGGGCCCATTAGTACCAATTGAGCATCGTGTCAATGCCACAGCCTACCTGAGTATTGTTGCTGACCATGTCCATCTCTTTATGACCACAATGTTTCCATCTTCTGATGGCTACTTCCAGCAGGATAACGCACCATGTCATAAAGCGTGAATCATCTCAGACTGGTTTCTTGAACATGACAATGAGTTCACTGTACTCAAATGGCCTCCACAGTCACCAGATCTCAATCCAATAGAGCACCTTTGGGATGTGGTGGAACGGGAGATTCGCATCATGGATGTGCAGCCGACAAATCTGCAGCAACTGCGTGATGCTATCATGTCAATATGGAGCAAAATCTCTGAGGAATATTTCCAGTACCTTGTTGAATCTATGCCACGAAGGATTAAGGCAGTTGTGAAGGCAAAAGGGGGTCTAACCGGTACTAGAAAGGTGTACCTAATAAAGTGGCCGGTGAGTGTATGTAGTGTCACAATCCTTTTTTTTTAAAATATATATATATATGTGCCGACCACACACTTCCTGTAGCGGATAATAGACCTCATTTCCAGATTTTTGCTGACAATGTTTTTGTAATGCACGACTGTTTCGTGACACTCCAATAACATGACATTAACGAAATTGAGTATTTTAGATATTAATATCAGTGCCTTAACTTTAAGGACAGTGACAAAAATTTGCGCTTAGAAGATTTAAACATCCAAACTTTCAGATTTTTTTTGGACGTCACCTCATACTTCAGTTTCTCATCAAATCTCCTGACCAATCAAATGCTCTCTAGTGTCTGACATGCGCCGCCCCCTTCTTCTCATTGGCTGTTCATTTGATGCGCTTGAGCTCAACCACTCTCACTGGCAGAGCTGTGAGAAAAAGAAAATGCTATTCGCTGTTTTTCAAAAAGGGGAGGAGCTACTATATGCCCCACCCTCTCTTCGTGTTTCGGTTGAGATTACGTCAAACATCGAATTTTAAAAAAAAGCACATTACAAAGCACTTCACGGGACCTTACATACATTTGTACATGTACACATACAGTGGAGAACTAAAGTACGGTAATAACCTAAATTCATAAGTTTCGAAGTGCAATTCGTCAGTGACATCATCAGAGAAGTACTGCCATTTCAGATGGTCATATTTTAATTAAAGATTATCAAAACTAATCATAGTTCCGTGGATTAATTGTAATTTGTAGATAAACACTTCATTGAACAACACAGATTATTTTTAATTTACTTAGGACTACTCTTTAGACTTGATTTCAAAGCCCCTAGTATATGGAAAAGAGCAGCATGGACATTTATCAAAACGTCTACTTTTTTTATTACACCCATAAAAATAAGACCTATTGGTTTGGGAAGTTGTCCCGAATCTTCATCTGATCAGGCTTACATCACAGCACATTTCCGTTGTGTAATAATGATGTCCTGGTTTCAGTCACGTAATCGTGCGGCTAAAATACCGCTTACAAAACACACTGTTATTGCTGACAATGCGCTGCTAACACACTGTTACACTTTCAAGACAAACAACACAACCCCCGCTAGTCATTAAATCCTTTATTATGACCTCAATAAAAACACAATGACCTCCAAAAAATGGTTTCAGATCATAGCTTCTTTTTTTTCTTCTCGTCAGACATATAAATACAAATCTCAACAAGAGGAAAAGAACAGACAGTACAGGAGGGAAATCCATACAAATAATTTAAAAAAAGGTTGTTGGCTAGTGAATTAGTTTTGTCGATGAAGGATCTGCTCAGTCCAAACAAAATCAACGTTCCCGAAATCCCCAAATCACCATCCGATTTACGGCAACCCGGCGGTTCGAACAGTCAATGCTCAAATTTCAGCCTTCAGTAAGCGACGTTCTGGGTTTCCTTCTTCAACATAACAAACAACAGCACTGGAAGACCAAACAATCATCCGCCATTTCATGTTTGACAAAAACCAAAAGTACTTTTCCTCATTTCACATGCATTTTTCTGGGCCAAAACACAGAGAATTGTTTATCGTGTATAGCCGTCTAGAATTATTAAAAATGGCTAACGCTCAAAATCATTCCTCAATGGACCAAAGGCAGACTTAAACACCAGATTTAAGTTGAAGGCTGTTGAGTGGACGTCATTTTATAAACAACGGGCAGAACAAACGCACGTAAATTGTTCGTAAAAGCATTCTGTAATGTAAATTTACCCCAAAACAGTTTTATGAATGTTTGTAATTTTAATTCCAACTTTTAGCTAATATACAAAAACCGTGGTTAAACTATAACGCTGAATGTGTAAATATTCGCAAAAAAAACAACATTAAAAATCACAGATTTTTCTGTTCACATGAATTCAATTTAAAGCAGCAAACGACAAAATAATACCTATAAAAATGATAGCGAACAAGTCGTATTATTTCTGAGACGACAAGTAATAATTGCGCAAATTGTTGGAAATAAATAATGTAAATTTACACAGGATTTTGTTTATGAATAAATTACAAGTTGCGAAAAGCAGAACCGATTATATCACGTATTCATATACCAAACTGTCATGACAACATAAATTTAAACATTGCTTTTACGAATAATCTGAAGCTGAGATCAGATTCTTGCAAAATAAACGCATCGGTAAAAAATTTAAATTTTACACAAATCTGCTTTTATGAATAGTTTATAGTTATTGTGACAAGTTGAACAAATTAATCAGCAATATTTTTATAAATGCATTCTTGCGCGATTTGTCGCTAAATTCGCAAAAATATTAAAAATGAATTACGCAAGATTGCTAATAATTTACATTGGTGTGAAATGAGCTGAATTAACTCTTAATCAATATTATTTATAAATACATACTCGCGTAAACTTCATAAAACTCATAAAAATAAAACGTAAATTTACACAAGATTGTTTTAATGAATAATCTACGAAATAATTCAAATTTACTTTTCATCATCTAAAAAGACCAAAACAACAGAGGAGACTCTACTTTTACCTTCTCGCAATTTGTTTTCAGCTTTTATGAATTAAATATGACTGCTTTTACCGATAAATGATATATTGTGAAACAAACAGAACAAACTCCTCAACAAATTTTTCATAAAAGCATTCTTGCTTGAATTGTTGCAAAATTACAAAAAAATCTAAAATCGCAAATAACGCAAGACAATACACATAATATGACTAATTCTTAAACATTATTCATAAACGCATAAACTTTTATAAACTATAAAGCAACAATTTGCGCAAGATTGCTTTTACGAATAACTTGCCAAAACAACTAAGGAGACTCTACTTTTAACTCCTCGCAGTTTACTTTCAGACTCTTCGAATTTGCTGTTTTGTCTGACTGAAATCCACATTAAACTGCAAACAAATGAAAAAAAAAAATGCTTTTACCGATAATTTATATATTGTGAAACAAACAGAACAAATTAGCCTCATAAAAATTTTCATAAAAGCATTCTTGCGTCAATTGTTGCAAAATTAGGCAAAAAAAATAATAATCTAAATCGTAAATTACGCAAGATTTCTTTTGCAAATAATATACGTAATGTGAACTAATTCGTAAACATTATTCATAAACGCGTAAACTTTCATAAACTATAAAACGACAATTTGCGCAAGATTGTATTTACGAACTACTTACCAAATAATAATAAAAAAAATTTATTCCCATAATATAAAAAGACCAAAACAACAGAAAAGACTCTACTTTTAACTCCTCGCAGTTTATTTTCAGACTCTTCGAATTAAATTTGGTGTTTCGTCTGACTGAAATCCACATTAAACCGCAAACAAACGTAAAACTGCTTTTACCGATAATTTATATATTGTGAAACAAATTTTTTCAGAAAAGCATTCTTGCGTAAATTGAATTTGCAAATAATAAACAGTGTGAACGAATTCGTAAACATTATTCATAAACGCATACTCACGTAAACTTTCATAAACTATAATTTACAACAATTTGCACGCGTATGCATTTACAAATAACAAAACAATTCAAATAAAAAAATGACTTTATCAACAAAAAGACCAAAACAACAGAAGAGACTCGCTGTTTATTTTTAGTTTATTCGAATTAAATTTGGCGTTTCGTCTGACTGAAATCCACTCAAACTGCGGTAAACGCGATTGTCTACGATGAACAAATGAAAGGGCCACATGGTCGAAAACGAAACACATGCATCATCTCAGAAAACCACTGTGGATTAATGCTCTGATCTAGAGTCAGCCGTACTTCGCTAAAACATCCGTACGACACACACAAACGCTGATAACGAATTTAACGAGTGGTCCGTGGCGCCGCTCACACAGAAAGCTCTTTAGCCGGAGGATCATCAGTGACGGCTGGAGCTGAGGTAGGTGGAGCCGAGACCCTTCAGACCCTCGCGTCTAGTATTTAGTTTCTGTGGGTCGTAAAAAAAAAAATTATTACAAAATAACTCAAGTTTGAGTCTATGATGGTTTTACTCGAAAGACAAGAAACGTTTCTGATTTCAGTGTACCGTTGAAGCTTGTTTCCACCATAAGATTTTTTTAAAAAGGTAATTGTAACATTACTTTTTTTTTAATTTTTTTAAATCATACAATTTACAAAAACTATGAATTCAAAAATCTGGGAGGGTTTTTTATTCGCTCAGAATTCATCATTTCTTGCAATTGTGGGCTTACATTTTCCTTGTAATCTAGACTTTTAAAAAATAATTGACCTCACAATTCTGACTTTTTCGGCCCCCCCAAAAAATCGTAGTTTCTTGAAATTCTGACTTTTTTAACCCCCATAATTCTCTGTTTCTTGCAATTCCGACTTTCTCATGCCATTTCGAGTTTATACCTCACAACTCTAACAAATCTTTCCATTTTTTTCTTGTAATTGACTTGTCAAGTTTTATTTTGTAATGCTGGCTACTTGACGCAATTACGGTATTATATTTCGCAATTTTGACCGTTTGTTTTGTACAATTTCAAGTTTGCAATTGTAATTTCTATCCTGAACTGCAGATTTATTTCTCAGAATTTGTACGTTTGTACGCTTTTTACAATTCTCACTTGCACTATTTCTTGCAATTGCGAATTCAAAGGTTTTTGCTGCAAAAAATACAGACTTTTTCTCACAATTGCAAGTTTATAGGATTTGCAATTACAATTCAGTCTCTTGAATTGCGAATTTTGTCACAATTGTCAGTTTAGGGCTGCATGTCCACCGAAGTGTTTTTTCCTGAGCCGAGCATATGTTTTCCAGTGTTCGTCAATGGAAGCACCACGTTTTTAAAAACGACAGCAGCGCGGCGAATCGTGGTATATTTTTTAAGCTACGACACTTGGAGAAGCGGCCATAGCTGAACATTTTTAGCTGCGCAAAACACTTCAGTGGACACGCAACACAAACTAAGCCTCTCACAATTCTGACTTTTTTCCGCTCAAAATTACGTACGTTTAAATTCAACCAATTTTAAATTGTTCAATTCTGATACGGTATCTTGCCATTGTAACTTTTTTTTCCTCAGAAACGTTCAATCCTGAGCGTCAAGTCCAATCTAGAAAAGTCCGAAATACAAGACTGCTAAAGACTCACAATCATCCTTTATATTTGTAGAAATCCAGTGGCGGATACAAGCTCCAAAGTGTGCACACTAAAAGTCAGGAATTCCTCAAATAAAAAAACTTTGCATTTATAAATTTACCATTATTGAAAAATAAAGGAACGACGAACCAACCAATTCTGACCAGGACTATTGCAAAACCTTCCTGGTTTATCCATTAATATCAACATAGTTGTTGTTTGCTTTGCCTTATACTGGGTTGAGTTTATTCTGAACCATTATAATATCTCAGTCTGAGGCCATACACAATGCAAAAAACAAAAGTTCATGATGTAACAGAACCAACTCATCCTGGGATGCAGAACGGCGCGACCACCAGCGTCTCGTCTGTCAGCAATTTTATTGCGAGTGTGTGTTGCTGACAGCGCTACTAGACGACAAAACACACACGTAAAATCGTCCTGTCCAAATTTCCGTGGCTTTCAATCAATGATGAAAAGCGAAACACAATGTCCATTCATAGTGGTTCCTCCCAGGACAGAAATCGAGATAAAAGAACAACAAAAACACACACGAGATCTCCAAAATCGAGATTGTTTGTTTAGAAAACAGGTGTTTTTTCCCCCGGTGGCCGTCCCCAAAGTCTCTGTTAAACTGAAAGCGAGGTTTGATCTCATCTCTGGCCGTGCAGGGCTGAAATGACGGGAGTTTGCGGGCCGTTGGCGGGCTGCGGGATGGGCGGCCATGAGGATGGCGGGTGCATGTGGTGGTGGTGGTGGTGGTGGTGGAGTGTGTGGTGTCCTGTCGGGGAGGATGGCGGGAGCCACACGGGCTGCTGGTTTGGGGGCGAGGAGGCCCAGAAGGAGGCGTGAGGAGGCGAGCAGGCCATAGACACCTGCGCTGAGGAACCTCCGCCTCCGCCTGGACACTCGGACGCCCGCAGCTTGGAGAACATGGTGATGGCGTCCGGGAAGTTGGGCGGGGTGGCTGGAGTGTTACGTGGAGTGCACATCTGAACACAAACACACACAACAAATCAGGAATTATTACATTCTGTGCTGATTAATCATACGTACAGAAAATAGGGTTTCAAATGTTTTGCCTTCTAGAAATAAATAAAAACGCTAATAGATTTGAACACATGTAAACTCACAGGGATTCACATTGTAATATGCAGGAGCAAAAGTCACAGCGCTGAGCTCGTGCTAGTTTATTAGCAGCAGAAACACATCATCATTTCGTTTGACGTGACATTTGACCCCGTGACCCCGAGTCACTGAAAATAGCCCGCAGGAGAGGTGTGTGTTACAGTACATGAACGATCCACTGACGAAAAACACATGTCCAGAGTCAGGTCTGTAGTTAAACCACACACACACACACGTTTACAAGTAGGTCAGTGTGACACAAACACCTAAAGGTCACATCTTCAATAGCAAAAAAAAAAAAAAAAAAAAGACAGGTTTGAAACAAATTCATATATACAGCAGAATTATTCGCCCTCCTGCATATTTTTTCCTCAATTTCTGTTTAACAGAGAGATTTCTTCAACACATTTCTAAACATAATAGCTTTAATAACTCATTTCTAATAACTGATGTCTTTTCTCTTTGCCATGATGACAGCACATAATATTTGACTAGATATTTACTAGTATTCAGCTTAAAGTGACATTTAAGGGCTTAACTAGGGTAATTAGGGTAAAGTTAGGGTAATTAGGCAAGTCATTGTATAACAGTGGTTTGTTCTGGAGACAATCCAACACTAATATTGCTGAAGGGGGCGAATAATATTGACCTTAAAATGTCTTTAAAACAATTAAGAACTGCTTTTATTCTAGCCGAAATAAAACAAATAAGACTTTCTCCAGAAGAAAAAACATTATAGGAAATACTGTGAAAAATTAGACAAAGTATAAATATTGCACAGGAGTGCTAATAACTTTGCCCTCAACTGTATAAATTCTATGAATAAAACAAATTATAATAAATTGACAGCCCTATACTTCCCAGTCTATATTATCTGGCGCATTTGTAACTTTGTACATCCATATTACTGGCAGCAACAACTGGTAAAACTGGCGTCTTTCATCTGAACAAATGCACGGTACAGGGACGAAAGCGATAGGTTTAAGTAAAATATTAATATTTATTTTACAACATGCCTTTCAACATTCATTTTCAGCTTAGTACCTTATTTATCTGGGGTCGCCACAGCGGAATGAAGCACCAACTATTCCGGCATATGTTTTACACAGCGGATGCCCTTCCAGTCACAACCCAGTACTGGAAAACACCCATACACACTCATTCACACACATACACTACGGACAATTTAGTTCATCAGTTCCCCTATAGCGCATGTGTTTGGACTGTGGGGGAAACCGGAGCACCCGGAGGAAACCCACGCCAACACGGGGAGAACATGCAAACTCCACACAGAAATGCCAACTGACCCAGCCGGGACTCGAACCAGCGACCTTCTTGCTGTGAGGCCACAGTGCTAACCACTGAGCCACCAGAAAATGACAGAATAAATGCATTAAAAACACTTTTCTACCGTGTTGTCTAAAAATTTATATAAATGTCTTAAAGAATCGTATCTTTTGTCTTTTTATGCAAAAAAATAAAAAATAAACAAAATCTAATATTAATATTAGTAATATTTAATATTTTGTAAGAATAAGTGTATGTTGTAATTTTGAAAGAAATGACATCAGTAATATACACAATACAACAAAAAAAATGTTTTACTTAAACGCCATAAACAGGCGTCACGGTGGCTCAGTGGGTAGCGCTGTCGCCTTACAGCAAGAAGGTCGCTGGTTCGAGTCTTAAAATAAGCACATATGAATCATTTTATTTAGCGTGGAGAGCAAAAACGGACATGACTCACACACATGTACATCTGCGGCCCTCAGGAAATGGGTCCCGTGTGTTTATAAACGTCTCTTTGTGTTGACTGCATCTGTATCACACACACCAAGGCCTCTCATCCAATCAGATCCTGCTCTCAGCTCAGCACCGCCTCTTTGCCCATATATGGCTTACAGCTGCATGATGTAATGGCTGCTCTCAAAATGAAAAACACAAATCGACTTCCTGCCTCTGCCTTTCACAAACACACTCCCATACAGCCAGATTAAACACACACACACAGATGCAGGCACACACTTGTCGTGGGTGTAGGCTGACGCTGATGCTTTAAAATCGTATCGTATCACAGCATGTCTAGTGGGACTGGTTTTGTGAGAAGGAAAGCTGATTGCATAACCTTTGGCAGGCTGAACAACAGCAGTTTTAGCTCTGGTTTTTTATTATTTATTTATTTTTGTTCAAGAGGAAACGGCACGGCTCATGTTTCAGCCTCAGAAACAGCTGCATGTATGTAAACATGCCCAGGGCCCAGAGTGCATGATCGATCAAATGTTTGACGGCTGAGGAAAATCAGATTTTTTTTTGGGCAACAATGCATTAGAAAAAATATATATATCATTGTTTCCCTCAAGAATATTTCTGATAAGACGCATTTATGTTCAGCAGTAGAGAGTTGAGGAATTTTTTTGCCGTATCAGCTTCTCTGGCTGACAAACAAATCAAATTTACAAACTATTAATAAATGACACTTTTCTATAATAAGAAAAAAAACAATAAATCGACATCAACAATAAATAATTGTTTATTTAATGATTAATAATTTTTTACAGATGCGAATCTAAAACAGTTTAAGATGTGCTTTTGATTGAAATTCTGCCATTTTTGAAGGATTCGCTTTAATATGTAAATAAATAAGCAAATAAGCAGGTAAGTAAATAAATAAAAATAAGTAAATAAAGTAATTAATCAAGTAAAGAAGTAGGTAAGGAAGTAAATATATAATGTAAATACGTAAATAAATAAAAATAAGTAAATAAATAAGTAAATAAT
>CAIGQV010016663.1:1028067-1044383 GCA_903798115.1 Danio jaintianensis | reverse complement strand
AAAAAATGCACACTATCATATTTGTTTCCCATGATTTAGAAAGGACACCCACTAAAAAGTCATTCAGTGTAAAAAAAATAGCTAATAATGATAAACTTTATTTAATTTTTATTAAAGCAGCTCCTCAGAGTGCTGAACATGATGCCAACAAACCAATAAATAATTCAAAATCAACAAGCAAAAGCAAGTTTCAAATAAAAAATACGGCTTCAAATGAATAAAATGATCATTATTCTAAGTTGTAACAATAGTTTATATGTTAAAATAAATCTTCAGTCATGTTTAGAGCAAGAATAATGTAAAAAGATGCCATTTAATCATCAGTTTGTCCCCAAATTGTCATTTTAAATGATTATACTCTGCCATTATTCTTACCTTCCACCCATTTGTTAACGAAAGGTTTGTGATAAATACAAATAAAATACATTTTGGAGTGATTTATTTATTTATTTATACATTTGAATAAGAACAGGTCTGAATTAGCATGCCATTTTTACAGTAAATGTATCATTTACACTGAAAGGCAACCGTATTTTGACATTATTGTGTAATATTACACTTTTTGTCCACATTTAATATGCTTTGATTGTGTTTTGCGAGCCTCCATCCGGGCTGCACCTGCCGTGCTGAGGAATGTTAGTGGTTTGCTCTATTGTGTGCTGTGAGGCAGTTATGAGACGCTGTAAACGGTGACCTGAGAAGTTTCCAGAACATTCTGTGACCTCTATAAGCCAGAGCAGCCAAATAAAGCAACATGCCTCAAAAACGTTTAGCATTTTGATTGTAATAATGTAACAACATGCACCTTTTGTGGAGCTGCTTTGGAGCTATAATTGTTTGAAAAGCACTACACAAACAGTATCGGGTGTAAGTAGTTACAAAGTAACTGTAGTTACTGTAATTAAATTACTTAATTGCTAAAAAAGTAATGTACGAGATTACTTTTCATTTTTAGGTCATTTGATTAGTTACTTATAAATGTACTTCTCATAAATACACATATATAAAACAGTTCTGTATAAATCAATTCAGAGAAGCAGAGTAATTATATATTTTTTGGTATACAAATATATTTAGCTATATTTATTTGTATTTTTCAACCACATTTATCAAGACAACATGAATTGAGGGAGAAATCAGTTTATGAAAAGATATGATATAAATCCAGAGAAGAAGAGTAATATATATATTAGATTTTTGTCTGACAATTGCTCATAACTAACACACAGTGAATCGAGTAGGAAATTAATAAGGGAATTAATATGCCACAATTACTTTGAAGCTTTCTGTTTTTTGATACATATAATGTCTAACTTTTCTTAAAGGGACAGTTTATGAGTTTACTTTATCTGCTCAAAGCAAAAAGAAGATAGTTTGAAAAATGTTCCTTAGTAGAAAATAATGGTTTCCAGCATTTTTAAAAAACTTTTTTTTACTTTTCAGACAACATAATTTAAAGTCCGTGTGAAATAAAAATTTACAGCGTTTATTTACCTAGCGCACATCATTATTCTTTAGCTACACCCCTCTTACCGTTAGTTTGCTATAAGGGAATGATGCGCAAATGGAAGCCCCGCCCCCTACTAAATATCCCATTTTACTTGGAAGTGAAATAATGTACCCCTAAGAAGTGGGACAGCACTACAACACACACACTCATCATCATATGTCGTCGTGAGCTCTTACTTCAAATGAGATCGACGACGGCGACTGCTGTAGTTATTCCAGTTGCATTGTTTTTTGGTATTTATCTTCAGGAAATCACTGAAGGCAACGGTATCATGTTGTCATAAGGATATAATGTGGCAATAAGCTCATAACTGCATTGTGTATTGACACCGTGGCCATATTCATCAATGTAAACACAAGAAAACAACATTAACATTATACCAGACACTGTAAAAGTCTCTTTTAAAAAAAAAAAGCATGACAGTAAAACACAAACGCCATTATGATTGTATTAAAACATGCTTGTCTGTTGTACAAATTCTTAATAATGCCCAAAAATACTAATTTGTGCATCTCCTGACTTGCGTGTGCAGCCATGTTGCCGTTGTAGCTGGTGTATTCTGGGAAATTTTCACACCCCTTGGTTTCTAGTGTGGTCCTGGGAAAGTTTTGAGGGCGAACTAGCCCTTCCCCTTAGCCCTACGCCTTCAAGATGAAGAGAATTAGGACACCCCGAGCCCTTCACATGAACACTAAGGGGTAAGGGGTCGAATTGGGATTGGGCCTTTGACTGATCTAAATGTTTCTGTCCTGTTAGGATTTGTCAGGACCATGCTTTCCATGAGTTACATGGACCCCTGGCCGGAGGGCTCGGTGGGCCTGGAGGAGGAGGTGGTGACGGCTGCGGCCCAGGCCGAGCGTTTGGACACCTCCACACCGCTCCAGTGCAACACCACTTTAGACTTCGACAATTTAGACGACAGCCTGACCAGCCTCCAGTGGCTGCAGGAGTTCTCCATCCTCAACGCCAGTGCGGGACAGCATGCGTCGCCGTCCAGCCTGCACCACAGCCACCTCGTGGGCTCAGACGCGCCCTCTTCACCTTTAGCAGGAGACCCGGCGTCTATAGGCATGCCACTGACCCCTGGGAAACCCACGGCTGCGTCTTTCTGCAGGGTGCCCGCCTTTTCGGCTCTGCCCAGCCTGGTGGCGCATGGGCACTGTCCCGATGAAGTCGATTATAAGTCCAACCCGCACATCAAGCCGCCGTACTCATACGCGACCCTCATATGCATGGCTATGCAGGCTAGCAAGAAAACCAAAATCACACTTTCATGCATCTACAAGTGGATCACGGACAACTTCTGCTACTTCCGCCATGCCGATCCCACCTGGCAGGTAAGACACAATGCATTGACACATTTTCACATGTGTTTCTCAGCAGCAGATATAGTTAGTAAACTCAGCAGTCATCATAGTTAGAAAGCTTAGAGCGTCCAGTCCTGCGCCCATAGATGATGCTTTAGAAACACCTCACATAAGCTGCAATTCGTAGTTTTGTAATTTGATGCAAAGATGATATGATACATACATAAATGCATATAAATGTGCACACGCTTTAGAAAAAATAAAAATATTATAAACCTTCAAGGATTTAAGATGCTGATAACTGTTAAACGTCTTGTGAAAGGGCCCATATATACACAATGGGATGTTTTTCAGCCACCAATAAACTAGTGGTGGGTTTTCAACTTCCTAAAGTTCCCTGTACAGCATCCATAATGTCATGTAATCAAAATATAGTCAGTTAAACAGACTTAAAGGGATAGTTCAACTAAAAATGACAGTTTATTTAGTATTTACTCTCGTCAAGTGGTTATGAACCTTTATAACCCAGCATGCACAGGAAGTCAACATGACATCAGATTGATGTTGTACCCCAATGTTGTAGGGACGTTGCATTTTGTTTGGAAATGAAAATTGGGTTGATGTCAGAACGTCAATGTCCAACGTCCAACCTAAAATCAACCAAATATCAACGTCTAATGATGTTATAGCTTGACGTTGTGTGGACGTTACCATTATGACATCTATCAGATGTTGCATTTTGGTTGCCATACCATTGCAGTGTATGCGAGGTGTTTCTAAAGCATCATCTATGGGGGCAGGATTGGACTGACACAGTTTCATTTGATGTTGTTATTGGACGTCAAAATAACGTTGTCATTAGATGCTGGCTAGACATTGAATTTTGGTCACCTGACGTCACGACCTAAATCTAACCCAAAATTGACGTTTTATGACACTGTGTGCCTGCTGGAAAGTTTCTTTCTTCTGTTGGACACTAAAGAAGATATTTTGAAGAATGTTAGAAACCATTGACATCCCTAGTAGGAAAAACAAATACTATGGAAGTCAATGGTAAAGTTTTTTTTAAGTTTCTTTTTTTTGTGTTCAAGTAAATGAGTAAATGATAAAGGAAATTTCTTTTTTCTTCTGTTTTCTGTTTATTTCCGGTTGCGAATTGGATTATGGGATGTTGACCTCTGCTCTGTCCACTTTTGATGTTGAAAATTCAACTTTACAGTTTAACAAAGTGACTTTTGTTGACATTTTAGTAGTTTGAAATATAATATCTAGAGAAATAAGTGTGTAAAATAACAGAAAACGTGCTGCAGTTTATTACAAGGTTTTTGTAGCGTAATATACAACACCAACCCAGACAATATACCACTGCAAACTATTACACATGTTCACAAAAGTCACTTTTTACAACTTTTCAAGGTTAAAAGTCAAGGTCCCATAATGCAATTCAGAAGAATAAATAAACAGGGAAAAATAAAAAAAGTAGTGTAAAACATTGAATTTTGGAAGAAGGAGGAAGAATGAGCTCATAAGTTGGATATTATAAATACTATGGTAGTAAATGATAAAGAAATTTCCCTTTTTTTGGGGGGGGGAGGGGGGGGGGGGGGGGGGTTGAACTCTCCCTTTAAGCATTCATTTAGTCGTTCAAGCGTAAAATGAGATGAAAATGTAAACACAAGCAGCAGGCGAGCACTGAAAATCCATTAATACCAAAATACTGTGGTAAAATAAATGTTCATATTTTAAAAACATGCTGCAGAACAATGTAATTTAATGCAGTGCTTCCTGTCTGGTGTGAAATCCACTTTATATTAACAGGATCTATATATAATCAAGATCTTTATTTATTTATTTACATGTTTATTTAAGGCTCAGTGGTTAGCACTGTGGCCTCACAGCAAGAAGGTCGCTGGTTTGAGTCCCGGTTGGGTCAGTTGGCATTTCTGTGTGGAGTTTGCATGTTCTCCCCGTGTTGGCGTGGGTTTCCTCCGGGTGCTCCGGTTTCCCCCACAATCCAAACACATGCGCTATAGGGGAATTGATTAACTAAATTGGCCGTAGTGTATGAGTGTGTGTGTGAATTAGTGTGTATGGGTGTTTCCCAGTACTGGGTTGCGAGTGGAAGGGCATCAGCTGCGTAAAACATATGCTGGAATAGTTGGCGGTTCATTCCGCTGTGGCGACCCCTGAAATAGAGACTAAGCCGAAGGAAAATGAATCAATGTTTATTTAATGTTATGAGGATAAATGTACAATGTGCTTCCAAAAAAACGTAATCAGAGGCAAGTTTTATAAAAAATGTGCCATGAATTATATCCAAAATGTACTGCTAAAGCAAATCATAAACAATAATAGTACAAAATAAACTAACAAGATCTTAAACGTGGCTATTTTATAACGGCGTGACGGTTCACCGGAAGTGATCTCATTCGAAATTAAAAGTCCCCGTTTGTAAAGCCCATTGTTGCGCGCAATCATTTACACTTAAAAGACGCAGCAAATAAATGGCTAACCCTGAAACCTGCCTCATTTGCATATCTGGCAAAGGCCAATAAATGGTGTTTTGCGTTTGTTTGAGCGTTCTTAACACCTGCTGAAGTGGGTTGCGTATTGGAGAGAGACCAGCACAAACCTTTGTAGATGGCTTGATGGGTTTTTTAATGAGCTTTTGGATGCTTTTGCTGCTTGAGCGATAAGGAGTAGTGTAAAAAATGTTGTACTTTATGTCCTTCCACTGCAAAAAAGAGTCCAAATTTCCTGTAGACAAGTAAAAATAGTGTCTTGTTTACAGAAATGAGTCAAAATGAAGTGAGTTTTTCCTTTAAACAAGCAACATAATCTACCAATGGGATTGAGCAGAATAATCTTGTTTTTGCTTTGAACTAAGACAGATATTTGAGCTTGTTTTAAGGAAAAACTCACTTCATTTTGACTCATTATTTCTGAAAACTAGACAATATTTTCTGCTTGTCTAGAAAATGCTTCTTGATTTAAGAGATTTTAGATATTTGGACTAGAAACAAGACAAAAACTCTAAGTATGTAAAGCATTTTTTATTTTATTTTTTGCAGTGTAAAGCATGAGCTGTACGCCAAGAAGGATGTCAGTTGTATTTTAACAAGCAAAAAAAAGTGGATTTCTAAAAATATTTACCTAAAATATTTAAGAAATACCCAAAAATTTCAAGAGGTACACTGTTGTACTTTTCAGTTAGTAATGTGAACTTCTACATTAACATAATTTTCCTCAAAATATTACCTTTATTACTATAAATTAGGGCTGGGCGACATGAAAAAAAATCTCAGATCATGATATAAGTAATCTCTTATCATGGTAACAATGTATATAGAACCATTTCTGTATATTCAATCAATTAATAATAAAATGACTATTTCTTTTTTATATTTGAACCCTTTGACTGGCGCTCTACCAAACGGTTGACCATGTTTTTACTGTTTTAAATAATGACTGTTAAAGTAATTTAAAGAATGACTGTTTTAAATAATGGCTTACACACACAGCATTGTTGGTTTACAATTAAGAAATCAAACAAACATAATCCTGTTGCACTACTACCAGGGCTCAAAATTGCGACATATGCGCCCGAAATTTAATCTATGCGACCTCATAATATATTTGGGAGCATTTGTGCGACTGCATATAATGGTTGTAGTGCGACCTGTTTTGATTTTCTAAAAACGTGCTGAATCGGTCTTCCCTGCCGCTATATTGGTTCATATTAGCTGTAATCACTCAAGGCTTTCCGCGGTCAGATGACAGGGAGCTTTTGTGACCGCGGGAAATGCAAACGGCTGAAGTTTGAGGAAGACGCAATGAAAAGTACACAGGTTTGCAAACCTACCTAAAGTTACAAATAATGGCACCGATGAGAGCGATCGTGTGGTGAATGTTGATCCGCCAGCCGAGTGTTTTCGGAGAGAGTGCTGAAAGACTCAGAATGGATCAGCTGTTTAGTGGCCTGAATCTCGATGCGTTGCATTCACAGCGTGTTCAGTGCAAATGGCCGCTAAATGTAAAATCTAACACTGTATACATCATCGCCACAGAAGTTCACCTTTACTAAGTTTAAACTGAAACTGCAGCTCATGTCAAAGAACGGTATTGCGCAGGTGGTCATCGGGAGAATCCTGCTTCTGCCCTGCTCATATATTGGCTGACTCAAACACGGAAAAAAGTAGGCCTAAATCAGCACATAACGAGACTGAGCATTAAAAATGACACAAATCGAAACCAAAATCTTTAAAAAGTGGTAGAAGTGAGACTTTTCTTCCTTTCTTTTGTCCGTTCTTTCTTGAGATGCATATTATTTTTCTATTTAGTTACTGATGAATTGAATGATTTATTCTAATCTTACGTTTATTTTTTGTAGCAGAAATATTCCTATTTGTTCATTAAATTGACACGCATATTAAAACAATAGTGCAAAATGGATATTTCTTACTGCAACGCTTCATTTTTGTTTGATGCAAACCATAGATTTATTTACAATTTGCAGTAGTGCTCATTCATTTTTGGTGGGTGCTCCAAAATATTTTCTGGTGCTCCTAAATATTTGAAGTTGGGAGCACCGGCGCTACCAAGTAAAAAAGTTAATTTCGAGCTCTGACTACTACACTTGATTTTGGTTTTATTGTAAAAAAAACAACAAGAAAACATGTTAAATGAGAATCTGAAATATTTTATGGCATACTTAAAAAAATAAAGATGATTTAGGATAAAAAAAATTGTTTTATTTTGAATATTTTTTTTAATAAATTGGTCTTACACTTCCTATTTTCAGATTTTTCATAGTATATGTATTAATTCCGGTACTTTTACCATAAACCGACATATTGACCATTTGGTAGAGGTTGATATTTTAGAAATTATGGGATGTGTTGAAAAAAAATGCACTGAGTGTGTTAACTAGCGACATTAGGAGTTAAGAAATGCAATCCAACATTTTTTTTCTTGGTGGGGTAGTTAAAGGGTTAAAGGTCCAGTGAAATTAAAATAACCTTTTTGTCAGTATTTTAGCCTTAAGGATATCTATAAGCTAGTGTGGTGCAAACCAATGACAAAATTCACGTTAAGAACATATAAAACTGATGTACACATGTAAAGTTTGCAGTTTGTCACTTCAGTCTAAATGGATCAACAATTTTTTTGACGTCACCTCATACTTCAGTTTCTCATCAAATCTTCTGACCAATCAAATGCTCTCTAGTGTCTGACATGCCCCGCCCCCTTCTTCTCATTGGCTGTTCATTTGATGCGCTTGAGCTCAACTACTCTCACTGGCAGAGCTGTGATTAAAACAAAACGCTATTGGCTGTTTTTTTGTTGTTGTTTTTTTAAGGGGGAGGGGCTACTCTATGCCCCGCCTTCTTTTCATGTTTCAGTTGAGATTACGTCAAACATTGAATAATAAAATGCACATTTCAAAGCACTTCACGGCACTTTATTCCGAACTTCAGGGCAAATGTTTGATTAAAAATGTAGAAATATAAAATAAAAAAACGAATTCGATTTTCCACAACGAATCATTTCAGGTCTGACATAAAAAAAAAAAGCTCAAGTAAAATGCGAAATGAAAAACATTGTACTTTCAAGACTGCAACTTATGTAAAAAATAACGTTGTTCATGTTTCTATCTGCATCCTTTTAATGGCGTGTAATATTGCTCTCATGTAAATGATGAAGCAGTATCTATTTTGTGACTCCACGAAACAAACAATAGAGCATAATCGGAAATAATAGAGGTCTTATATTGTCCATATGATATATATCACCATATTGCACAGCCCTACTGAAGTTTTATGCACTGTAATAAGCTGTAAAAACATTGCATATTGTGTCCTCTGTGAGTCAAGGAGGAAGAATGAGCTCATGAGTTGGATATTTACAACAAAAAAAAAGGGGGATTTCTAAAAAGATTTAGTTGTTGGTGAATCATTAATTAACCCCTTAGCCATAACCTCCTTTTTCTTTGAAGAAAACACAGACATTCGCTCAGTTTTTTAGATATTTTAACTCAAAACAATGTTTAACCCGGGTTAGAGTGCCAGTGCTTCATTTAAAGCTAATTAGTTTGTGGCAGTTGCCAACTCTGACTTTATGAAGCTATTTTCTATTGTTTATTTACATCTCAACTAGCCACTATCAACACAGTGGCTATTCTTCTTAGGCTCCAACACATAAAAAGACACATTTACATTCAATTATAATCCAAAATAAAACAAATAAACACATTTACATGAAACTAAAACAATAGAAACGAGACCAAAACCGAATAAAAAGACACATTTGCACTAAAACATACTGATAGACACCAATACCACAACCAAATAAAGACAAATTTAGATTAAACCATATCTATTATAGTCTGTTTGTTTGTGTTTACAAACTTTTGTGAGAATGTATAAGTATAAGAACAAAATATAAGTATGTCTTACATACTTATTTGGACCTTTATGTGTTAAAATAAGTAAAAAAGTATACGCAAACATACTAGATTTTAATATATTGTAAATTATTGAATGTTTAAAGTGAAAAAAAAAAGTTTAAAGATTTTAAATGAGAATTAAGGAGTGTTTGGGGGCTGCTCGGTATGTTTATGTCATCAAATGATTCCTTAAGTATGATTATGATTTGATTTTTTTGGCCTACGAACTGTTAAAGTCATTTATAATAGATCATAATAGATTTTTACTCTTAAACAAGCAGACACGCAGACAAACTATACCCATTCTGTATAAACAAATATTTACTTGTAAAGTATACATTTATATTTATTTTACTTGTCTATTTATTTATACAGCTGACACACTGCTATTGTTTTAATAACCCATTTTGTTTGACCCATACTGTATACAGATATAAACAGTAGAATAAACAGACTTTCTCTTTTGGAAAATGGTTCCCAAATATTGTTAGAATAAGAACTTTTGTCCCTATACTAGCTCTTTCTGACTAGCAATAGCAGCAAATGACATAACACTTTATAGTGATTTGTTCTCATTACTTATGTCAATCAATCAATCAATCAATCAGGTGGCATAGTGGCTCAGTGGTTAGCACTGTGGCCTCACAGCATGAAGGTCGCTGGTCCGAGTCCCGGCTGGGCCAGTTGGCGTTTCTGTGTGGAGTTTGCATGTTCTCCCCGTGTTGGCGTGGGTTTCCTCCGGGTGCTCCGGTTTCCCCCACAGTCCAAACACATGTGCTATAGGGCAACTGAATAAACTAAATTGGCCGTAGTGTGTGTGTGTGTGTGTGTGTGTGAGAATGAGTGTGTATGGGTGTTTCCCAGTACTGGGTTGTGGCTGGAAGGGCATCTGCTGTGTAAAACATATGCTGGAATAGTTGGCGGTTCATTCTGCTGTGGCGACCTCTGATAAATAAGGGACTAAGCCGAATGAATGAATGAATCAATCAAACTTTATTTTTAAAGCACTTTATAAACACAGAAAGTGAACTGTATCTACGTATTTGGTGTCATGGTGTCATTTTTTACATTTAAAAAATATTAATGATAAAACTATAAAAAATAACTATTTGCTAAAAGAGAAAACATTCTCAGAATGTTTTAGCGAGGTTATCTTAATGTTATGAAAAAGAAATTCATGTTAAAGGAGCGTTAATTCAAAGATATTTGCTCTTTGATAATAAAACATGATTTGAACTGTACCAGAATTTGTTCCCAAAACATTTTTATTTGGATGACATTACATTGTACCTACTTTTTTGGGAAAATTACTAAATAAAAATGAATTTTCGTGTTTTATTTTTACTAATAATTGCATCAACAAAAAAATAAATCATTAAAAAAAGGTTTTTATTACTTAACGGGAAAGTTAGTTAAATGTTTTAAAAGCATAATTTGGTGGTCAGGAATGCATTAGCAAAGCTATAAGCGAAACAAACTTCACCTGCAAAAATAGCCCATTTTTTATATTCTTGTTTCAATAAGGAATACGTCCATATTAGAAAAAAAAGCACTTTTGTTTAGCCATTTTAGCTATTTAAATGCAAAAATTTAAAGCTATTTTAATGCACATATGTGTTTAAATGTTCCCAGTACTGGGTTGCAGCTGAAAGGGAATCCGCTGCGTAAAACATATGCAAGAGTAGTCGGTGGTTCATTCCGCTGTGGAGACCCCTGATAAATCAGGGACTAAGCCGAAGGAAAATGAATGAATGAATGAGTTTCAAGTCAGCATGAACCAGAAGCTGCGACCGTTTTGTTTTTTCACATTGTGATGCAGAAATGAAATAATAAATGAGGAAACAGTGGGCGTGGCATGTTTTTTCTACTGCGAGCTGATTGGACGTAGTAAAGTAGGCATTTCATTCAGAAAGATCGTGATTTCAGGAGAGTTATGACAATATAACAGACTCCTCCTCCTCACCATTTCTGTTTGTTGTCATAGCAACAGTTGGAGGGGCGTGGTTATGTATGTTAACCCCGCCCAATACCTCAGACAGACCTAATCTGAGAATTTAACCAAAAACAAACAGGAAGTGCGTTTTCCGATTTCAATTTTACATTACAAGGGCAAATATATATATTTTTTCTTAATGACATGCGCAGATGAATTTTCACCACAAAACTAGCAACGTGATCTAACAAAATCATATATTTTGATTTCATGTGTACTTTAAATGCATGATGATGATGATAACAACGCTTCATCTCTAATTTATTGCAGAACTCCATCCGCCACAATCTGTCCTTGAACAAATGTTTTATAAAAGTCCCAAGGCAGAAGGATGAACCGGGCAAAGGCGGATTCTGGAAAATCGACCCGCAGTACGCCGAACGTCTCTTAAACGGCGCCTACAAAAAGCGCAGATTACCTCCAGTGCAGATCAACCCGGCTCTCCAGCACCGTCTCAGGATGAACTCTCAAGCTACAGGAATAATATCCCGAAGCCTGAGCGTGAGTCCTGAATCCCAGCAGCTCCTGAAGGACTTCGAGGAGGCCACCAATGCAGACCAGAACTGGGACCCTCGCTTGGCTGAAGCCACAATGTTGAGTTGTTGGGTCTCCGGGAAGGGGACCAACAAACGAAAACAGCCCTATAACCACAGGACTGGAAAAACCCCTCGACGCTCAAGTTCTCCTCTTCTGGTCATGGACGAACAGGAGGATTTGAGCTCCCTAAAGGGCAACTTTGACTGGGACGCCCTACTGGATTCAGCCCTGAAAGGAGAATTAAGCTTGAATGAAGGAAGTCCACTAAGTCCAATGCCTCAAGACGAAGAGTTGATGATTAGAGGAACGCATATAAGTCCTCAAGAAGCTCCCGTTGAGAATCACATCTTGATGGAAACCCAGAGAAGCAGCGATGAAGACTTTGACGAGGAAACTTTTTTGGCAACTGCGTTTTTGCAGAGCCCCTGGTCAGAGGTGGACGAATCCAACCGTCCCGACTTCCTCGGCAGCTCCACCGTCAGCATCGACCAACTCTTCGATCTCTCTTTCGGAGGGGACCTAAGCAGTAAAATCGAGACTCTGCTTTGAAGAGGGTTACGTTTTGAGTCAAAGAACCGAGAGGGTTTGGATTGTTTTGTTTTACCCCCCAAAGATTCATTCTGGATTCCATGAACTCCACACGAAGATGTATTTTTAAAAATGTATCTATTTCTTATATTGATTTTTATGATTGTGTTTTTTTTTTGTATTTGATATATTATCTACTTGTATTGAAGTTAATCTAATCAGGATCCTTAGCATTGTTTTCGGGAAGATCTGATTCGGTGGTTCTGAGCGCCAATCGAGCGTGAACTGATGGAGAGATGCAAGCTTGTTGTTTACAATTTAAACTCACATGCAAGTAAAAGAGATTTATTGAAGAAGGGAACAGTTTCGACATCTTGTGGACAAAATCTGCTTTTCCACTGCGCGGAATGGTGCGGTTTAGCATTCGGATTGATTTTTCTTGGCTCAGTTTGCATTTCCACAGTTTAGTACTGCTTAAAGTGGCCGAGATTATTGATATAGTTGCGCCACTTCTACTGCTTTGAGGTTGTAAACAAACATGACACAAACAAATGCGCTACACAAACAGAGGCAGTTCATGATACTGATACAATAGTGTTCTTGAGCAGCTGACTATTTAAATATAGGGGTCTATTAGGGCTGTCACAATAGTGGAATTCAGTACCAAACAATACTGAAATTTTAATAACGTCCATTTCCCGATAACATTTAAGCGCTGTGGAGCGCTGTGGAGTGTTCCTAAACAGCGCTGATTTGCCGTTGTGTTCACGTGCTCAACAGAAAGGACTGTGATTGGCCGTGAAGGTCATCAGTTCACCGAACTCACCGCTGTTTACCGAGTGTAACCAGGGACACTGGATCATCGATCATCTGGTTTGTCTATAAGCTGACATATGATCAATTCAGTGTCCCTAAACTGTGATTCATCAGCAAATTGCTCGTACATTTCTGTTGAGCTCGTGAACACAATAGCAAGTAAATCAGCGCTGTTTAAGAACGCGCTCAACACCGCTCAAATGTTAGCGGGAAATGGACTTTTTTAAAATTTCAGTACCGACTGGTATCTATCCTGACAACCCTAGGGTCTATATATATGTGGGATCTTGTGTCGCAAACCCAATGGTAGTAATGATTTTCTCTGGCCAATCGTTGATTAGCTGTGTGTATACGTCACGTTTTGGTAATGGTACGGCTTGCTTAAACTAACAAAAGTACCAGGAACTAGGTGCAGAAAATGCCAAAAGCCATTTCGAACCCAACCACGCCATACCATGCTGTGGAAAAGCACCTAAAGTAAGATATATTATACATCATATTAAGAAAACTGCTAATGCAAATGAAACTTCCTCGGGACTGCAAGAAACACTGTATTTTCAGCAAACACTCTTTAGCGTGAAAGTGGTTCAATGGCTTCCATGATGAACCTTTAATATCCATGGAGGCTTTCCTCTTCATAAATGGTTCTTCTGTAGGGGCTTTCACACCAGAGGAACATCTTCATAGTTCCTATGACTCTTGGCAGAAGCGTCTACTTATTGGTGCATTCATACTTCAGGAACTGGTAACCCTTTTGAAGGAACTAAATTAGCTCCTTCTTTAGAGTTGAACCCAGAACACCAGAGACATACCCACCAAGAAATTTTGTGTTTAGACGTCTAATAGACATCTAAACGTAGATGGCTTGGCTAAAGCCAGGCTAAATTTGGGCTGTCAGCTAGCTATCTAAGAATAGACCAAAACTAGACTAGTCATCAAATACAGATTAGACAGACTTCACGTATGTAGTCGTAAAATTTTTTGTATTTGATGAGTAGTCTAGTTTTGGGCTTTTCTTCGATGTCTATTAGATGTTCACTGACAGCTCAAATTTAGCCTTGTTTTAACAAAGCCGTCTATGTTTAGACGTCTATTAGACTTCTTTTAAAAGCAAAAAATGCTTGCTGGGATAAGTGCACCTTGATTGGCCAAAAACATTCCCAGCAGGCCCTTAGACATCAAAACAACATCAAATTGACATTGATGTCAAAATCCAAATTGATTTGATTTCAAAACGTTGACGTCTATTTGACATCCAGACATTGATGCATTTTTGACCACCAAAATAACAACACAAAAATTATTATAATATAAGTTTTATTCATATAAAAGCTTCAATTCCAAATTCACACTGGATTCTGTATCCCTACAACGCATTTAAACTACCTTGATGTCAAAACTACATCAAATTGACATCTAACATTGGCATAAAAAACATGTCAAAAATCCATTACAGGACTGTCCTATAATCGATTTTTGAGATGTTTCTTAATGCCAATTTTAGGCATGATATATTTTTAATCAAATCAATTAGCATTTTTGACGCATTTGTGACATGTTTTGTGATGTTGTTTTGACATCAGACGCCTGCTGGGTACCAAACAAAACAACAACATTTTTAAACATCTCTGTAAACATCCCATTCTAACTTTTACACTGAAAATAACAATAAATGGACAGATGCCAAAGTCCAGGCAATTGTAAATCCTTCATCTTCCAGCTGTCGATGCCAGCTTACATCACTTCCTACTGGTTGGTGCCCATGAAACCAGCTAACTAGTAACAATTTAGTTCTCTTAGGACCGTCCTGTTGACTAGCTGGTGCGAAAGCCCCTTATGGCATCATTTTTAAAGGATCCTTTTGGATATTTTTATTAAAGAGTGGATTAAATGCTGTTTATATTAGTTGTTCTCAGGACGTCCCACCTGATTTATATCATCAAGTCATTAGTGGCCTCATAAGATCTGCTGCCCAATCCACACGAACATGATTTTTAAAACAGCCGTTTTTCGACTGACTCCAGCCAGGATCTTTTTTTCAGAAACTTCAGGTGCATTGTGGATGTGTCCGCTAAAACTTGAGTTTTTGCCTCATCACATGAGCGTACGTGCTGTTTTCGGATTGGCCAACATGGCTTTATTCATGCTGGGTTCACAGCAAATGGGGTAGATACGATTGAGACAAATTCTGCGCTTTTGCAATGGTAATTATTTGGTAATAATTCATGGTAATAATTGCCTTTGTTGGCATATTTGCATTGAATTTCATGTAACTTACTCATGCAAATACTTAAATTCCATGTTTGTTGTGAATCCAACATAAAAGGCTTTTATCGCCACCTGTTGGTTCGGCGTGCGCTTAACAGGCATCACAGTGCGTTTTGCATTTTCATGTTTTTTACCCGTGTACATGGCCTGAGATGTCCATAGCGTGCAGTACTATAATCATCCAACACTGTGATTGAAACGCATTGGTTCAGGGTGCGATTCACAACCATTTACTAAAAATTTAAAATGATGCCATTTAAAAACTTAAAAGTCTCCCAAAACACATTTGTTGTGTAAATGCATGACCAAAACACTCAAGTTGTCCATTTGTAGCTGAAAATGTTGTAGTTTAAAGCTACCTTGTGCATCTTTTGGTTGAAACTTGAGTTTCTTTAGGCTTATAAACATGAACTGTTATTGCTGAACAGCCGAGATGATGAAAACTGTATATTGATAGTCAAACTGCACTAATTGAATGCATGCTATATGCCTGTGTTGGGTTATTCGGTAGGTTAAATTGTACGTGCCAAACTTTATTGCAGCTCAGTTCTAGATCGGATAGGTTTAAAAATCTAACCTTCTTCATGCACATGTTGTGTTATTATGAGTGTTATGCTGACGTCATGCAACTGATCTTTTACATTAAGACTACTTTTATCTTCTTATGTAGATTGTTAGTAGCAAGTAAGTTTAAAATGGATTAGTTAATCACTTGGAAGACATGTCTTTAGAGGAAATAATAAAAATGCACTAATATACCAAACCTTTTGGTTTGTTTGTTTGTTTGCTTGCTTGTTTGTTTGCTTGCTTGTTTGTTTGCTGTTTTTGGATATACATTTAAAAAAAGTAAGTACTCAACTAATCACTTTAAAAGCAACAGGTTTACTCACTTTTATAAAGTAAAGTCAACTA
>CAIGQV010016663.1:949856-961768 GCA_903798115.1 Danio jaintianensis | reverse complement strand
GTGAAAACATTATGGTAAGTAGTAAGAACGCTAGCATGTTTTTAGCAAGTTATTATATCGTTAGCATTAGCATGCTGACAAAATCTAAATGAATAAAATAATGCAAAACAACTCAAAATGTGTTAATGAAAACATTATGGTAAGTAGTAAATATGCTAGCATGTTTTTAGCAAGTTATTATACTGTTAGACAAAATGTTGACAAAAATATTCTATGATGTGAAACACTTCCAAATGCGTTAGTGAAAACATTATATTAAATAGTAAAATTGTAAAAAATGCTAGCATGTTTTTAACAATTTATTATATCATTAGCATGTTGACAAATAATTCTACATTAATAAAATGATGATAGTGAAAACAGGGTTTGAGTATTAAGTATTGTTGATTGTGTTAGCATAATTCTAGTACAATGCTAATCCAGTTAGCATAATGTTAATTGAGTAATCCATGTATAAAGACCATCAGGGTTCCCTAATGCTAGCATGTTTTTAAAACAAGTTATTATATCATTAGCATTAGCATGTTGACAAAAAAGTACACATTAATAAAATGATGCAATTTAAAATGTGTTAGTGAATACATTATGGTATTGAAAATTAAGTATTGTTGTTTGTGTTAACATAATGCTAGTGCTAGCCAAAACATATTTTTAACAAGTTATTATATCGTTAGCATTAGCATATTGAAAAATGTTTGTTATGATGTGAAACAATTCCAATTGTGTTAGTGAAAACATAGTAAATAGTAAAAATGTTAGTATGTTTTAGCAATTTGTTATATCATTAGCATTAGCATGTTGACATTTTTTTTTTACGTTAATATGATGATGCAAAACTATTCAAAATGTGTTAGTGAAAACATTATGGTAATAGTAAAAATGCTAGCATGTTTTTAGCAAATTATTATAGCATTACCATTAGGATGTTGACAAAAATATTTGAAATGTGTTAGTGAAAACATTATGGTATTGAAAATTAAGTATTGTTGATTGTGTTAGCATAATACTAGTACAATGCTAATCCAGTTATCATCATGCTAATATTTAGTAATCCATGTATGAAGACCATCAGGGTTCCTTACAATCAGACAGGGAATATTGTTTTCAGAGCTCTTCGAAGAAACAAATTGGTCCTGTAATAATAATAATTTCCATTGTTTGGTGAAAACATTATAGTAGGCAAGCTACTATATCGTTAGCATTAGCATTTTGCCAAACGTTCAACATTAATAAAATGATGCAAAACTATTTAAAATGTGTTAGTGAAAACATTATGGTAAGTAGTATAAATGCTAGCATGTTTTTAGCAAGTTATATTGTTAGCATTAGCGTGTTGACAAAAGATTCTACATTAATAAATTGATTAAAAACTATTCAAAATGTGTTAGTGAAAACATTATGGTAAGTAGTAAAAACGCTAGCATGTTTTTAGCATGTTATTATATAGTTAGCATTACCATGTTGACAAAGATATTCTATGGTGTGAAATGATTCCCAATGTGTTAGTGAAAACATTATAGTAAATAGAAATATGTAAAAATGTTAGCATGTTTTTAGCAATTTGTTATATCATTAGCATTAGCATGTTGGAAAAAATACTACAATCATAAAATGTTGCAAAACAATTCGAAATGTGTTAGTGAAAACCTTATGGTTTGAGTATTAAGTATTATTGATTGTGTTAGCAGAATGTTAGTACAATGCTAATCCAGTTTACATCATGCTAATTGAGTAATCCATGTTTGAAGACCATGTTTTAGCAAGTTATTACATCGTTATCATTAGCATGTTGGCTAAACATTCAACATCAGTAAAATGATGCAAAACAATTCAAAGTGTGTTAGTGAAAACATCATGGTAAGTAGTAAAAATGCTAGCATGCTTTTAGCAAGTTTTTATATTGTAAGCAATACCATTAGCATAATGCTAGTACAATGCTAATCCAGTTAACATCATGCTAATTGAGTATACCAACAGAACCCCTTGAAAGCAGGCAGGGAACGGGTGTTTTCAGAGCTCTTCGAAGAAAAAAAAATTGGTTTGTTTTAGCGAGTTATTATATCGTTAGCATTAGCATGTTGACAAAAATTTCTAAATGAATAGAATGATTCAAAACAATTCAAAATTTGTTAGTGAAAACAACATGGCAAGCAGTAAAAATGCTAGCATGTTTTTAGCAAGTTTTTATATTGTTAGCTTTATCATTAGCATAATGTTAGTATAATGCTAATCGAGTTAGTGAAAACATTATGGTTAGTAAAAATGCTACAATGTTTAGCAGGTTATTTTAGCATTAGCACGTTGTCCAAAAAATTGTACATGAATAAAACGATGCAAAACTAGTCGAAATGTGTTAGTGAAGAAAAAAAACGTCAGTTAGCATCATGCTAATTTAGTAACATCTGTTTATAGAGCCCTTCAGAAGAAATTCGGTCCTATAATAATAATATTTTGATTGTGTATTTGCTTGCAGACGCTGTGAAGAGCACAGAAGGCCCTGCAGACTCAGACAGGAATGAAGCGCCGCCACTGCCGCTCACCGCTGACGCTCTCAGGCAGATCTTCATGGAGTTTCAGGTCCAGAATCAGAAGGAGAAGAAGAGCCTGAGCTGGACCAGAGTGGCCAGAATCGTTGACCTCGTCTTTTTTCTCATGTACGCAACCACTGTCCTTGTGTTTCTGATAGTGTTGTCCATCGCTTGGTTCCCATGAAGTAACATATACAATTACACACATGATCGTGAGAGGGTCAAACTTATATTCGCTGCAAAATGTGCTTTTCTTACTTAGAGTTTTAGTCGTTTCTAGTCCAAACATTTAGAAAGTCCTAAATCAAGAAGCATTTTCTAGACAAGCAGGAATTATGGTCTTGTTTTAAGAAATAATGTGTCAAAATTAAGTAAGTTTTTCCTTAAAACAAGCAAAATAATCTTGTTTGTTAGATAATTAGGCTAGAAACAAGACTAAATCTCTGTAAGTGAATATATTATGTGTGCGAGTTATCAAAAATGTTTAAAACAATAATGATTAAGCTGTTCTTGTGTTTCGTTTTTGGTTCATGAACATTCTATTGTATGCGAAAGTGAAATGTAATTCATGAAGAAGAAAAAAAAGCATGTGGGTTACTTAAAAGACCACATTTTTGGAAATAGGCTAATTTTACAGCACACATAGAGGTAAACAGTACCATTTTTGAAGCCATTCTGTCTGGCTGGAGCACTTTTAGCTAAGCTTAGCATAAGTCATTGCATCGGATTAGACCGTTAGCATCTCGCTCAAAAATGACCAAGCATTTTTGATAATTTTCCTATTTAAAGCTCACCGACAGAAAATGAAAAGTTCTATTTAATGAAAATAATCAAAGAACTGCTACATCAGCGTAATGATATTACACACCAGTGTTAGCAAGTTAGCTAGCTGGGGACTATTTTCAGATGCTGCGTAATATCAGGGTATGGCAGCAAAGATCTTTGATTATTATGCCAGATGAGTAGTTCCTCGCCATATCAGCCAGAGCAACTTTTAATTTTGCATCAGTACATTTTAAGTGAGATGCTAATGGTTTAATCCGATTCAATGATTTACGCTACGCTAAGCTAAAAGTGCTCCCGCCTTACCTGAAGATTGGCTGAATGGATTCAATAGTGGTAAAACTCCACTGTTAACGCTAGAGGAGCTGTAAAATTAGCATATTTCAAAAAAAAAATAATAATAAAAAAAAGTGAGTGTATGTCACATACATGTAAGTGAAATTACATAAATGAAGAAAACATGTCCATTGTTTAGCACTAAGAGTCTCACAAAGAGCATTGTTTGCATTATTTAAGTGTGTTTAAAATCTGTGGTGTGTTTTTGTCTTCGATCTTCATGGGTTAGTTCTGTAAAATGGAAACTGAGGTAAGGTAGCTCATTTGAAAAAAATAAATTTAATTTAAAAACTTCAGATCGCATTTGAATATTTGAATTTTATATTATAAAATTATATTATTATATATTATATTTATACCCCTAAAAAGGTATATTTTGGGCATTTATTAGTATTGGTATGGGGCGGCACGGTGGCTCAGTGGTTAGCACTATCGCCTCACAGCAAGAAGATCGCTGGTTTGAGTCCCGACTGAGTCAGTTGGCGTTTCTGTGTGGAGTTTGCATGTTCTCCCCGTGTTGGCGTGGGTTTCCTCTCGGTGCTCCGGTTTCCCCCACAGTCCAAACACATGCGCTATAGGGGAATTGATTAACTAAATTGGCCGTAGTGTATGAGTGTGTGTGTGTGAATGAGTGTGTATAGGTGTTTCCCAGTACTGGGTTGCGGCTGAAAGGCCATCCGCTGTGTAAAACATATGCCGGAATAGTTGGTGGTTCATTCCACTGTGGCAACCCCTGATAAATAAGAGACTAAGCTGAAGGAAAATGAATGAATGTTCATTATGTTTACATCCACTGATTAAGAAGTTCCTGATCAGATACAATATAGTTATTTTTACATGGTTCCAAACAGACCCAGAATGTGAAAATACAGACAGTCAGATATAAGTTACTTTTATTTAAAAGATGAAAATAACAGCCGATATCAACATGCTCTTTAAAAAAAATGGGTTGATTCTCAAAAATTTGGCATAAAATCAAAATTAACTTTTCTTATTTTTGTATGTATGTAGCAGTTCTTGTTATAAATGATGTGTCTGTGCACTTCATTATTTTGTCAAAATTTATTTTGCCCTCAGAATCTTTAACCAAACACCATAACCTTCCCTCCCCCCTCGAAATGGCTTTTCTTCAGTTGGAATGCATGGAATGCCTTTAGGGTGGGGCTATCAGTCATTTAGGGCGGAGCTATCAGTCATTTAGGGGGCGAGGCTATTCATTTTTAGGGTGGGGCTATTAGCCATTTACGGCGGGGCTATCAGTCCTTTAGGGCGGAGCCATCAGTCCTTTAGGGCGGAGCTATCAGTCATTTAGTGCAGGGCTATCAGTCGTTTAGGGCAGGGTTTTCGATCCTTTAGGGCAGGGCTATCTGTCATTCAAACATTCAAATCTTCCTTCATTTTGTTAGCAATGCTTATCAACCAATCGGTTTCCAAAGGACGAAATCATGCACTGTCCTACATTTTTTTTTCTCATTTTGGAAAAAAAAAAGCTTCATTTTAACTTCTTTTTCATGCCAAATTTAACCTTGCTCAACTATATGAAAGACATTTTAGCTAGTGGATTATTTTTCATTAAAATAACCGTGAAAGAGCTACGAAACCAACTACATGATGTAAAGGAATTGTACGTCTTGTTTCCACTTTGCAGGGGCGCCACTAGGGGGGGAAGAGTTGGGACAATTCTAAGGCCCCACGCAGTTTTGGGGCCCCCAGAGATATTATTAGGGGCCCAAACGCCACGTGCCCACCTCCTCCCTCCCCCTGCTGTTCACTTTCATCCGTGACACACAACACAACACCACACTCCCACCCCCGCTCTTCACTTTGGTTGGTCCACGACACTGACCCAACTGGCACAACCAAACCCCCCCCCCCACCCCACGGTCTTCAATTTCGTCCGCGAAAGGTTGTCATAGGGCCCGTTCTGGCCAGCGGCGCCCCTGTCACTGAGCAGTACAGTACAGTACGGGTCACCCTGATCAGGCTTGCTTTTCCATTGCCAGTAGTATCTTTACTAGGTAGCTGTGGTGTACAACAGAAAAAAAAAAAAAGTTAAAATAAAAGTCATTCGCGCTCGAAGAAGAAAGCTCTACATTCTGTTCAGAAATTGTATATATTTTGTGCGCCGTGAAAGTGTATCGTACTGTATTATGGGTATCAGTTTGGATGAAAACCTAAATTTGAATTTGCATCTTAAATTTATTATAATTAATTATATTCTAATTCTAAAGACAATACTTCATGTTACACAAAAAAGTACTGTATTGCCTGCTATGACCAGAAGAGGGCACAAGTGAGCACAATAAGCAAATAAAAACCAGATCAAGCATCGCATCTTTTACTGAAGTTAAATGACACTCACGTTTTAAAGCGCATAAACTGTCAATCAACTGTTCTTAAATAAAATATATTTTCTTTAATGTGCATATAATTAAGCAACCCAGGCTCTACATTTCTGGGTCTACATTTCTGGGGACAGCGAAATACGTAACCGCAGGTAGGCCTGCTTGCAGTTTTTGTTTTTACGAATCCACCAGAGGCCGCTGTGTATGCTTTTTGATGATCACAAATTCCTCTCGTGTGCCCTCTTCTCGCGTAAATCCACAATATACACTTCAGTCCCAGGTCCGCCGACGTATGCGGCGAGCCACTGGGCAAACTAGTATCACCGGAAAAGCTGTCCACACGGAGTGGTCAGCTGGTAGCGCTTAAAGGAACAGAAGCCGTCGGCGGCATCATACCGCCCCGTAGTGTTCATTTTAAAGATGAAATGCAGCCAGACATACCTTTGGCTACATAATTCGAGCTCTCCAGAAGGTACATATGCACAATGAGCCTGTGCTGTCATTAAGTGAATCAAGGAAAACTGAGTGCATCAATAGTAGGAAAACTCCCAATTCTGAGTTGTCTGGAACCATCTAGTTTTTTGCACTAGAATGCGTCATTTATTTATGAAATTCGACAAATATCTGAAATTCATATTTATTTTTGACCACCTTATATTGTACCGTACCGAACTGTACCGCTCAGTGGAAACAAGACATTAGAGATAAAGTAAATGTTTGTGTACTGCAGAATTAACGCAAAGTAGGGATGAACGATAAGTCGACGTAAAATTGCATTTTTTGCGATTTAGCAAAAGCTGCGATTGACTTGATCATGTGAGGAAAGTACGGTAATGTAATCAGTAGTAAATCTCCTTTAGAAAGCCAGAGGGCGCTCTTTCTCTCTTATCACACAGAACAACCAAATACGCCCCAAAGAAACCCAGGAAATACCAGCCTATGGGAAATCCTTACATCGTTTGTAGGATAAACAGAAGATTAAACTGCTTTCATTGGATTCAACGGGATTCATAAACATGCATATGACAACGTATGGTTTATTTGAGTTCTTCTTCTTATATTTTTCCTCATAATAAAGTATGTAACGATGCAACGTCTTTCTCACTTATTAGAATGCTATTATGAAATATGTTGCGCGCTTTATTCTGTGTAAGAAGACATAATTTTTAAAGAAGGACTTATTTTTAAACACTCGACTGAAGCTATGAAGTGAGTAAAAACGTCATTATAGGTGTTATTATTATTCTGGAGATTCACAGCTGATTACAGAGCCGACTTTATAGACAAATGTGCATGACAATCGCATGTTATTATTCATTAATCCCTACTGCAAAGTCTTCTCTTAAAGAAAAGTATCTTTCAATGCACCGGGCTGATCCAGAACTGCTTTCCTGCGACTTGACGCCTCCAGGATCTTCTTCCGTGGGCCCAGCTGAATGCGTATCCCTTTCAGATCATCATCAGTGCACAGCATCAAAGCTTCCAGATCCAAGTGTTCACGAGTGAACACCGGCCCAAAGTCCAACAGCCCGATCGATGCCAAAAACGAATCCAAATTAGAGGTCTCCTCTTCTTCCTCATTCAAACCGATCTCTTCTTCATTCCAGGGAAGCTCTGCATCTTCATCCAAACCCTCCAATCCTTCATCTACAGTTTCAAACAGCTCCTGACGGATTAGGTACCCTAGGTCTTCTGTATTACCAATTGGGAGGTCTTCAGGATCCATAGCCATTTCCATTGAGAAATTGCGTCGAAAGACCATTTTCCCAAGACCTGGTCTTTCGAAAATAGACTTCACCTTCCCAGCTCCTTCCTCATCCGAATTTCTATCGCCATCATCATCCTGAAGTTCATCCTGCTCATTGAAGACGCCAACAAATTCGGGTTTTTCTTGCGAGCCACTATCCTGCTTGACAAAAATCACATTGCCGTCGCCTTGTTTGCTCACCGTGCCTTTGTCCTTCTTGCCAAATTTGCGCTGGAGTGTTCCTTTGATTGTAGATGTAATAGATCCGTTGGTGTCTGCAGCGATGAGTTTGGAGAATTGTTCACTGTTTTCGCTGCTCAGAGTCCCGGTGCCGGAAAACGAGCTTCCCTCGGAGACGGATCCACCACGGTACATTTTATCCATCTTACTCTGATGCTTCTTCTGGACGCGTTCGCATTGTTTCACTCTGCGTTCTGCATCTTTGGTGGCCTGGTCCTTCAGACGGGCCACTCTTTTGGCATTCTGGCCCGTCTGCTGGGCCGCAGAGTTGTCCAGAAAGCGAACGCAGTCCATGTTGTCTCGAGAGGCTGCCACGTCCATGGGCGTGTGGAAATCATTGTCCAGAGCGAAGAGATTGGCTCCGAAGTTCACCAAGAAGCTGAGGATCTGCATGTGTCCGTTTGCTGCAGCGTGATGCAGAGGCGTGTTGCCCCAGATGTCACTTTTGTTTGGATCCCCCCTACAAGACATAAATAACAATGAACATCAGTTTAGTTCAGTGTTTCTCAATCCTAGTCCCAGTTTTCCCACTCTACACTCTCAGAAATAAAGGGACAAAATCTGTCACTGAGGTGGTACCTGGGAGGTTGCTAGACCCCATTTAAATCGCCAGTGCCCCCATAAATGCTTTGAGTTACAGTTTACTTTATATGCAAGTGTATCTTAGAAGACCTTAGCATATCACTTCAGTTGTGTGTTTACATTGGATTGATTTCTGTTATTTATTTAGAATAACAATTGTATAATAATAATAATACTTTTATTCATTCATTCATTCATTCATTTTCATCTGCTTTTCCGGGGCCGGGTCGCGGGGGCAGCAGTCTCAGGAGAGAACCCCAGACTACCCTCTCCCCAAACACTTCCTCCAGCTCCCCCGGGGGGATCCCGAGGCATTCCCAGGCCAGCCAAGAGACATAGTCCCTCCAGCGTGTCCTGGGTCTTCCCCGAGGCCTCCTCCCGGTGGGACATGCCTGGACCACCTCCCTAGGTAGGCATCCAGGAGGCATCCTAAACAGATGCCCGAGCCACCTCAGCTGGCTTCTCTCGATGTGGAGGAGCAGCGGCTCTACTCCGAACAACTTGTAAACAATATTTGGGGGGTTGTGCGGTTTAGGGGGGCCTGTGCCACAGTAGAGCTTTATGTCTAGCAACACCCCTGGGCGGTACACAAGTGAACCTTAAAGGTACAAAAGTGTACCCTAAAGGTACTAATGTCCACCTGTGCAGTACAAAAGTGTACCTTTTGAAAAGGTAACACCCTAGTGACAGATTTTGTACCTTTATTTTTGAGAGTGTACAGAGCAAAACATGCATTTCTTACTGTTTTTGTCTTGTTTCTAGACCAAATATCAAAAAATTTATAAATGAAATAATCTGCCAGTGGGGTAAGTCAAATAATTAAAGTGAAAACTAGATTACTTCACTTTTCCCATTGACAGATTATTTTTCTCACTTCATTTTGATTTATTATTAAAAATCACACAGTTTGAGCAGGGCTTTAGTCAATCTTATCAGTCTTGGGTTCAAACCAGTGTGGCAAAATGTCTGCCATAGTTAGCATTGATATGATGTTGTTTACAGCTGCTCATGAAGGATCATGTGCTGATTATCCAAAGGGCATTTCATTTCTGACACAGGCACTGAGATTCCGTTCGATGAAAACAGACTGGGCGGAGCTTTAAAGAGACAGGAACTAAATGTGTCAAAGACATTAAAGGTGACCTATTATGCCCCCTTTTACAATATCTAAAATAAGTCTCTAATGTCTCTAGATGGTGTGTGTGAAGTTTCAGCTCAAAACACCACACTAACTCTGTTTTCTAACTCTCTGAAACTGACCCTTTTAGTTTTTGACCCTAATTGTGGCGTTTTGGTGACTGACGTCCTATGCTAATGAGGGAGAGATGGTCACTAGTGGGCGGGGCTTTCCCCCTCTGATGACATCATACATAGGGAGAATGTCAATCAAAGTGTTTCTGCAGTTTTTATCAAGTCTGATTATAAAAAATAACATTAATACATTTTTACCATTAGAAGCTGGATATATTCACACACTGCTGCCACACAACTGTGTTCAAACCCCTTACAAAAGTGATTTTGCATAATAGGTGCCCTTTAAAAAAATACTATGAGCATAATATAGGCACTTTAAGTCAAACTAAATCAAGTAATGTCAAAATAGCTACAATTGTTGACCAAAAAACAAGCAGCAATTAAAATTCCACTCACACACTATTGCACATTTCCCCATAATCCATATGATGGTTAAGATTATAACCCTGCAATGGTTTAATATGTAACCTGCTGTAAAATGAAAGTCCACAGGTACACTCATAAAACCTTTGATTACAATTTCTACGAAACCTTATCGCTCTAAAAGCGTCTGTTCATTGGTTGGATGAGGCAAATAAAACAAGCGAAATAAACGAACTTTTAGACTATATCTAAGTAACACTTACAGGATTAGTTCACTTGTTAAAAACTTGTTTGACTCTCTGGTAACACTTTAGTTTAAGTAACTATCCACAGCATTTACTACTGGCTTATTACCTGCTTATTATTAAGATATCAACTGTTTATTAGCACTTATAAAGTCTGATCTTATTTTACATCCTTAAGACCTACCCAATACCCAAACCTAAACCTAACTAAGACCTTAATAACTATTAATAAGCAGATAATTAGTAGTTTATTGAGCTAAAAGTCTTAGTTAATGGTTTATTAATAGAGAGAATTGTACATTAAATTAAAGTGACTGACTTTCTTCTGTTTAACACAAAAGAAGATAGTTTGATAAATGTTGAATACATATGAAAATGTATCTTTATCTCCTACTTCTCAGTTTGTAACATTTTTCAAACAACAAGAAATAAAATCATAAATGTTTGGAACCACTTGAAGGAGAGTAAATCTTCATTTATTTTGCTGAACTGTCCCTTTAAGGATGCTTCTGGACATTTTTTCAGCCAACAGTGATCAGCGTGAGTGAAATCGGCCTCAATAGTGTGGAGAATAAATAAACTCTACCCCGAACTAACTCTGGATAAACTCTGAAAGAATGAAAAGGCCTATTGTTCCACATTTGCATAACCAATTTTGGATGATTAAACTCTTGGCATCAACTTACGAAACTTACAAGTAATGTTCACAGCAAATCATGCGAGAAGAAAAAGGACACAGAGAAAAACTCTGACTGTGCTCTAAATAAATAACATCCTATTAATAAGGCTTCGTTTTCATAATTATCAATATTTCGGGAAAGAACTTCAGCCACATGCTAGACCTTTATGTGCTTTGCTGTAATATGGGTGATGATTGATTTTGCCATATAAACACAAGTAAATACATTGTAAAGTAACCAACCAAAGGCTGTAAAACCGGTTTAATCCAGAGGATCTGTTGTGTAATATGTAATGTGTTACCATATTTTACATACCATGTGGAAAAAAGTACACTTTAAAAGCTTTAAAACAGTATACTTAAAGGGACAATCCACACAAAACATCAACACTTTGTTTACGTTGAACAAAAATGAAGATATACTGAAGAATGTTATAAAAGAAAAACAGCCATTGACTTCAATAGTATTTTTTGTTCCTACTATGGATGTGAATTGCTGGTTATTTCTCATAATATTATTCAGAATATCTTGTTTTGTGTTCAACAGAAGAAAGAAACTGAGCAAATGGCGAGGAAATGTTAAAAACAGTCTTTTAAGTGTCATTTTAACTTCATTAACATTATATTATCTTTCATGGCTTGTTATTTAATTAAGTCACATTTTTAGAAATAGACTTTTAACTGCAACATTCACTAAGTGCTCATTCGGTTTGCTTAAGCAGATTTTATTTACTGTAATGACCAAATTCATGTAAATTGCTTGTGTATAAATGAATCAAGATAATCATGGTTTGTGTACAGTAAAACAAA
>CAIGQV010016663.1:816457-828206 GCA_903798115.1 Danio jaintianensis | reverse complement strand
TCAAATACCCAATGGCGTTCCACAGGGTTCAGTACTTGGCCCATTTTTATTCACAATTTCCACCAAACGCTGATCATTCTGGCCAAGAAACAACCCCGTGAAGACCTTGTCATTTCATTAGACAACAAAATAGTCTCACCCACAGAGAATGGCAAGAATCCTAGCATTATATTCAAAAAGAGGTCTATTATATCTGGAGAAATATACTCGGTTTATATAAAGGGCAGCTATTGGCAACTGCTGTTTTTAAACCAATGACCTAAGGGTTAAATGCATGTGATTAGTCTGAAAAACATTTTTAAAACAGATCATACAATGACCAAGGTTATTTTAGCAAGCTAAAACTAAAACTAAGACTAAAACTATTGGTCAAAAAACATTTTCATTAATGGAAAAAACAAAAAAACTGGACTGGAAAATTGGACCTGCGGCTGTTTAGAGAAACACCAGTAGATGGCGCTTTTACAGACAAACACATTTTCTTCATTTGCCAAAAAATGTAAACCAGGCAAGTTTAACTATATACATTATTTCTAATTTTTAAGTTCTTAATATTCACTTGTATTCATTTAAGTTGCATTTGTATGGTTTTTGATTCAGTGTTTGTTCAAACTATATTTAGATTATTTTTAAAGAAAAACCTTCTTAATTTAGATTTATTATTTCTGAAAACAAGACTTTTATTTGCATTTCTAAAAAAATGCTTCTTAATTTAAGAATTTTTAGATATTTGGACTAAAAACAAGACAAAAACTCCAAGTAAGAAAAGCATTTATTGCAGCGTACTGTAGCGTGCACTTCTGAACTCAAGTATATTTTTTGGGGCGAAGGGGAAAGACAAAATAGACTTTTGATGCTCACTTTTGTTTGGAACAACCTTAAAAATAGCGTCCCCTTCCCACAGTGCCTTTCAAGGGCACAAAATTGCCAGTTGGAACATTCACCAGAGGTCAGAAATGCACAAAAGCCTGTTCAGCAGCACAGAGGAGTGCTGGGAGAATCATGGTGAATGACACTTCTCACACCCTTGAAATATACTCTCATTCCCAGCCTCTTTAAAACCCACAAATTTCAGAAAAAGTCTTGTGTAGCCAGACCTTCAGAATAACAGCAAATGTTCTGGACTCATTGCAGCCTTAACGCCCGTTCACACAAAGCAAATTGGTATTCAAACTCACATTAGCAGCATTTAACACTGAATAAAGCCTATAATCAGCACCTGAGGCGATCATTGTCATAGTAGTTTATGCTGTGGTTCCGCCAGACATTGCAGAAATAGAAACCGTTTCTAAAATTGACATTTTGCGCATCTCGGCTGCAGATGTTTAGGACAAAAACTCCTTTAAACATGAAAAAGTTAGATTATATTGCATGTCGTGGCACCGTGTCGCATGTTAGATAAGACACAGTGTTACAGTCTAATTAATATACTAAACTTCTTTAACATCATTAAATAATTTAACTCATCAAACTCTCATTAGTAGCATTTAACGCTGAATAAAGCCCATAATCAGTACCTGAGGCGATCATTGACATAGTAGTTTATGCTGTTGTTCAGCCACGACATTGCAGAAATAGAAACCGTTTATAAAACAGAAATTTCACATGTCTGTTGCAGATTGTTAGGACAAAAACTCGTTACATTTTATCGTGTGTCGTGGCACTACATCGCACGTAATTAGGACACAGTGTTGTAGTCTAATTAATTTATTAAACCACTATTAGTCACTATTGTAACTTTCATTTTCAAATGACTTGTTTGCTAGTTATTATAAATGTCACGTAAAATGGTATTCAAACAAACATTAGCAGCATTTAACACTGAATAAAGCCCATAATCAGTACCTGATTGTCATAGTAGTTTATGCTGTTGTTCAGCCATGACATTGCAGAAATAGAAATTACTCTTAAACCAGAAATTTCACATGTCTGTTGCAGATGTTTAGGACAAAAACTCCTTTAAGCATCAAAAAGTGAGCTTTTATTGCGTGTCGGGGCACCGCGTCGCATGTAATTAGGACACAGTGTTGCAGTCTAATTAATATATTAAACTTTTTTACATTATTAAAAGTATGCTGAGTGACTGATGTTGCTAATTTGCACTGAGTCACTATTGTAACTTTCATTTTCAAACGATTTGTTTGCTAGTTATTATAAATGTCACGTAAAATGGTATTCAAACTCACATTAGCAGCATTTAACACTGAATAAAGCCCATAATCAGTACCTGAGGCGATCATTGTCATAGTAGTTTATGCTGTGGTTCAGCCAGACATCGCAGAAATAGAAACCGTTTCTGAAACCAAAACTTTGCTTGACGCCTTAGCAGATGGTTAGGACAAAAACATGAAAAAGTGAGCTTTTATTGCAAGTCGTGGCACCGCGTCGCATGTAGTTAGGACACAGTGTTGCAGTCTAATTAATATATTAAACCTCTTTAACATCATTAAATGATTTAACTCATTAGTAGCGTTTAACACTGAATAAAGCCCATAATCAGTACCTGAGGTGATCATTGTCATAGTAGTTTATGCTGTGGTTCAGCTGTGACGTCGCAGAAAAATAAAGCATTTCTAAAACAGAAATATCGCACGCCGCCGATGGTTAGGACAAAAACTACAAATAGCTTTTATGTCATGTCGTGTGTAGTTAAGACACAGTGTAAAGCTGTAATCACTGCTCTTTTCCCTTGCTTTTAAACTCCTCCGACAGAAACCACTGGATGCTCAGATAGCAGAAAAGCTCCTGTCAGAGAAAGATAACACTGCGCTCTCTCTCTCTCTCTCTCTCATCCGTCCGACAGACACAGTGTGTGTGAAAATGAATGACTGCAGTGGTACAGTGGAGAGCTGATTCAGAGTCTTGCATGTATCCAGTAGAGAACTCAACAGGGTCTCTTTAATAATTCAGCATTGGCTTTAAAAATAACCCATAGTGCTTTGTTTTCTGCCGTGTGGGAGAACCGCTCCCCTGTTTTCTTCAAAAACAAAAATCCCATCAGCGCTAAATACCATATCAACAGAGTTTAAATGAATAAATCATATAGGTCAAACACGTGGAGGTGATTATCAAACAAAAAATTCTACATTGTGTGTACAGCGTATACATTATTATTGATTATTTCTTTAAAGGGGACCTGTTATGCAAACATATAATGGGTTTACACACACTTGTGTGTCAGCAGTGTGTGAATATAACCAACTGCTAATAGTAAAAATGTATTAATGTTATTTTTTATAATCACACTTGATAAAAAGAGTCTGCAGAAACACTTTGATTGACATTCTCCCTTTGTATGATGTCATCAGAGGGGGAAAGCCCCGCCCACTAGTGACCATCTCTCCCTCATTAGCATAAGACGTTAGTCCTGTTTTTGAATCTGCCACTATGCTGAGACACAGGCATTTATAGCTCCGCCCTCTTTTAAAAAGAGCACAATCTCATTTGCATTTAAAGCAACAGTCACCAAAATGATTCAAAAGGATCGACGCCTAAAAGGGTCAGTTACAAAGAATTATGAAACATTTTCTGTGTGGTATTTTGAGCTGAACCTTCACGCACACACTCTAGAGACAGCAGAGATGCATTTTACATCTTGTAAACGTGGCATAATAGGGCACCTTTAATGGGTCATTCATTTATGCGGTTTATTGGACAAATATCTTACCTCAGACTCCTTGTAGTAGCGTTCTGGGATCTCGTCGTAAGCGATGTCGACAATACACACCTCCGTTTCTTCATCTCTGAGCTCTGTGTCAAAGATCTAGAGAAGATGTAAGAATATTAGTCACCAATCAAAATCCACTGTCTACATCTACACTGCAAAAAAAGATTTTGTCTCGTTTCTAGTCCAAATATCTACAAACTCTTAAATCAAGAGGCATTTTCTGGACAAGCAAAAAATATTGTCTTGTTTTCAGAAATAATGAGTCAAAATTAAGTGATTTTTTCTCTTAAAGCAAGCTAAATAATCTGCCAGTGGGGTAAGCAGAATAATCTTGTTTTTGGAGCAAGAAATTTTTCACAGTATTTCCTATAATATTTGTTCTTCTGGAGAAAGTCTTATTTGTTTTATTTCGGCTAGAATAAAAGCAGTTCTTAATTGTTTTAAAGCCATTTTAAGGTCAATATTATTCGCCCCCTTAAGCAATATTAGTGTTGGATTGTCTCCAGAACAAACCACTGTTATACAATGACTTGCCTAATTACACTAACTTTACCCTAATTAACCTAGTTAAGCCTTTAAATGTCACTTTAAGCTGAATACTAGTAAATATCTAGTCAAATATTATGTGCTGTCATCATGGCAAAGAGAAAAGAAATCAGTTATTAGTTATTAAAACTATTATGTAAAAATTCTTCTTTCCATTAAACAGAAATTGGGGGGAAAATATACAGGGGGGCTAATAATTCTGATTTCAACTGTATATGATTATGTTTTGCAGTGTGCAGACCTAATGTTGTCCACAGGAAGGAGCTCTCGGTCTGTGTGTGCGTCAGTGGCAGTGTGTGTGTATTGCATAAGCCGCCACTCTTTGGGAGAGAGCCTAACAAAACCTTTAATGGGCGAGAGAGAGTTTCGCTTCAAAGGATCAGGTGCTTTCAGGTGAGAGAACGGCTCTCCTGTTGTCTGCCACCTGTGTGCCTCTGCCAATTATGCTGTAATTCTTTTCATACCCGACTGACAGTACGCTTCAGGGATGACATGGAGAGAAATGTACAAAACCTCTTTACTAAAAAAAATAAACGTAGACGCAAAGAAGAGTGCACTAGCTGCGGATGGGATGAAATTGTAAAACAATGAATGAATGACATGGCAGAGGAGTAGATGAACATTTTATACAATAAGGTATGGTGGACTTTTTCAAGAAGAGGACAGTAAGGGAAATCTGAATAACGGCTTTAACAAATAACGTCAACCTTAAAGGAACACTCCACTTTTTTTGGAAATAGGCTTATTTTATAGCTCCTCTAGAGTTAAACTGGTGAGTTTCATCAAATTTTGATGCCATTCAGCCGATCTTTGGGCCTGGCGGGATCACCTTTAGCTTAGCTTAGCATAAATCATTGAATAAGATTAGACCATTAGCATCTTGACCAAAAATGTAAAAAAGAAACTTTTTTTTTTTAAATTGCCTAATTTTACAGCTCTCTAGAGTCAAACAGTTGAGTTTTTAATCCATTCAGGTGATATTTGGGTCTGGTGGGGTCACTTTTAGCTAAGCTTAGCAAAAGTCATTGAATCGGATTAGACCATTAGCATCCTGATATGGGGATGGTTAGGAGGCCATGATGGACAGAGGCCAGTGGGCAAATTTGGCCAGGATGCCGGGGTTAAACCCCTACTCTATTCGAAGGACATCCTGGGATATTTAATGACCACAGAGAGTGTCTCATCCGACGTCTCATCCGAAAGAGTATAGAGTCCCCATCAATACACTGGGGCGTTAGGACCCACACAGACCGCAGGTTGAGCACCCCCTGTTGGCCTCACTAACACCACTCACTAGCAGCAACCTAGCTTTCCCATGTGGTCTCCCATCCAGGTGCTGACCAGTGGCAGCCCTGTTTAGCTTCAGTGGGCGACCGTGTGAGAGTTGCAGAGAGCTATTTCCAGAAAAAAAAAAGTGAAGTATCCCTTTAAATTCTGAGATGTAGTTATGTAGAGTCAATGCTATATTGTGTTTTTCTTTCATCAAGTTTTTGTCTTGTTTATAGTCCAAATATCTAAAAATACTTCAATAAAGCAGCATTTTATAGACGTAAAAAAATATATTTCTTAAGTGAGTTTTTCCTGAAAACAAGCAAAATAATCTTATTTCAAAGTGAAAACAGGATTACTTTGCTTACCTCATTGGCAGATTATTTTGCTTGTTTTAAGGAAAAACTCACTTAATTTTGACATTATTTCTGAAAACAAAACATTTTTAGTCTAGAAAATACTTCTTGATTGAACAATTTTTCGATATTTGGACTAGAAACAAGACAAAAACTCCAATTAAAAAGTGTACAATATAGCATCGACTCCGTAACTACATCTCAGAATTTAAAGGAACACACGCACGGACGGCAGGCGCGCACGCAACGACGGACGGGCACGCATGCATGCGCTCACGTGCACGGACGGACAGGCGCTCACACACGGACAGGCGCTCACACATGGACGAGCGCACATACGCACGCACAGACAGACGAATGGGCATGCACGCACGAACAAACGGACATGCACGCACGGATGGACAGGCGCGCATGCACGGATGCGCGTCCATCCGTACGGACGGATGGACGGGCACGCACCCACACGCACAGACGGGCGGATGGGCACGCACGCAAAAACGCACACACGGATGGCACGCACGCATAAATATGACATGACAAAAAATCTATTAAGTACAGTCTTATATGAACTTTGAGAATCACTGCTAGTATTTCTATCATTTACGGGAATTCTGGTAATTACAGTGTTAAAAAGTCAGCGTGCAATGAACACTTAAAAAAATGAAGTACACTCTTTAAAATTCTGGGTTATATTAACCTAACGCTAGGTCAAAAAATGGACAAACCCAACAGCTGGGTTAAAATTGTAGTTAAAATTGTATGTAAAAAATTAACCAAATGTTAAGTTTGCCCACATTGACCCAACATTGGGCTAATACAACACAGCATATTTGTTAAGCATTTACTTCCTTTTGGAATAATTAACGTCTTCTCCTGTCTGTTGTGTACACTCCAAAAAACACTTTAAATAATCTTGTTTTTGCATTGCCGTATCCTGAGCTGATGCAGTGGTGGTCATGGAGGAGTGGAGAGCGTGAGACTGATTCCTGAAAGACCCCAGTGACAGACGAGTCCCCGCATTGATCCCGTGGGCCAGCCTGAACACCTGCCGGTGACCTACTCACACCTGCAGTTCTCCACGATGGACGTCCAGCGTTCTCCAGCCTCTGGCGCCTAGACTGCAGCTCTGCACAGGAAGTTTGGCCAGAGGAGAAATGGTCGTGCCCAACTGAGCCTGGTTTCTCTCCAGGTTTTTTTTTCCTTCACTTTGGTCAATTGGTGAAGTTTGTTCCTCCACTGTCGCCACTGGTTTGCTTGGTTTGGGACTTGTAGAGCTGCGCATCGATGGATTTGCTCTTCAGTGTTTGGACTTTCAGCAGTGAATATTAAACCACACTGAACTGAACTAAACTGAACTTCAACTCTGAAAACTGAACTAACACAGTTTCAATCTACTAGAACTTCTATGTGAAGCTGCTTTGACACAATCTACATTGGAAAAGCGCTACAGAAATAAAGATGAATTGAATTGAAATAAGTTTATTTTACTTGTTTTAACTAAAAACTTACTTCATTTTGACTCATTACTTCTGAAAACAAAGCAACATTGTTTACGTGTCTAAAAAATGCTTCTTGATTGAAATTGTTTTTAGATATTTGGACAAGAATCAAGACAAAAACTCCAAATAAGAAAAGCATTTTTTTACAGTGCACATCCAAGATGAAGAACTAAACAACTCTTTAAAAGACTCAACGGTGGAGATGATGAGCAGCATTAGCGTAGACTTCAGCTTCAGCGCAGACTAATGTATGCTGGAGTGCAGCGCTTAAACTTCAAAGCAGACAACATGACGGGAAAATATCAGAAACAGCCTCCCAACGCGATGAGGAGGCGGAATACAGATGAAGCATTTGTGGCTTTTTTCCCTCATAACGATGCAGACTGAGTTCTGCAGGTGCAAAAACACAAGACAAATGAGTGGGTGGGTTCAAATATCTCTTCATTGAAGACTCAAAGTGTCGCCCCTTGTGCCTGAAAATTGACCGTGGTGGATTGAGCATGAAGGAAAGGTCTATAAAGAGACGATTCAAAGTGGAAGATCCTGACTGGCCTGAACGCCACCGAAGGACTTCAGGATGAACTGAGCAGTGACAAAAAAATCAACAAACATTAGTTAATTTTGAGTCTTCTATCGGATTTGAGTTGTTCGTTCATCACGGGAAAGACAGAAGCCAATCATATGCGGTCAGAGCCAGAAAAAGATTTGATCCGTTTATCTCTCGAGTCCTCGGTTTTGAGTCGTTCGTTCATCACGGGAAAGACAGAAGCCAATCATATGCGGTCAGAGCCAGAAAAAGATTTGATCCGTTCATCTCTCGAGTCCTCGGTTTGAGTCGTTCGTTCGTTTCCGGCTCAGACTGTACGCATTGGTTAAGCTTATATGGGACTGTCAGTGGCAGGTGAACGAACGACTCAAATTTGAAGACTAATTTTGACTCATTATTTCAGACTACAAATTATTTTTACTCTAGAAAATGCTTCTTGATTTAAGAATTTTTAGCTATTTGGACTAGAAACAAGACTAAAACTCTGCAGTGTACAATATAGCATCGACTCCATAACTACATCTCAGAATTTAAAGGAACACTCCACTTTTTTATTTAATATGCTCATTTTACAGCTTTCTTAGAGTTTTCTTAGAGTTAAACAATTGACTTTTACCATTGTTGTATCCATTTAGCTGATCTCTGGGGAGCATTTTTAGTCAATTTTAATTTTGCTTTCCCCATTGGCAAAACTCACTTCATTATGACTCATTATATCTAGAACATGACAAACACTCGAAGGAAGAAAAGCATTTCTGCAGGGATAATAAATACTGTATACCTCCAGATGCCACACACGCACAGATGGACGCACACACAGATGCACGTACGGACACACGCACGCATAGACGGACGCACACACGTACTGACACACGGACGTACTCACACACGGACGCACACATGCACACACACAGACAGGCGGATGCATGCACAGACAACGCACACACAGACGCACACACGGACGCATGCACGCGCACACACAGATGGACGCACACACAGATGCACGTATGGACACACGCACGCATAGACGGACACAAGGACAGACGCAAGGACGGACACACACACGTACTGACACACGGACGTACTCACACACGGACACATGCACAAACGCACACAAGGACGGATGGACGGACGCACATGCGAACGCATGTATGGACGCACGAACACACGCAAGCACACGCACGCACGGACACACAGACGCACGCACGCACGCGCACGCACACACACCCGGACAGGCGGATGCACGCACAGACAACACACGCACAGACGCACATACGCACAGACAACGCACACACAGACGCACATACGGACACACGCACGCACGTACGGACACACGCACGAATGGACGGACACATGGATGTACAGACGCAAGTACGGACCGACGAAACACACAAACGCACATGCACGCACGGATGGACGCACTCACACACGAACGGACAGACGGACGCACGCACAGACAATGCATGCACAGACGCACACACGGACTGACGCACGCACGCACGCACGTACGTACGTACGGATACACGAACACACACGGATGCACAGACGCACGCACACACGCACGCACGCAGACAACGCACATACGGACGCAAGCATGCACAGACTCACGCACGCACACACCCACGGACGCACGCACCCACGGACCTACGCACGCATGCACGCACCCACCCACGTACCCACGGACGCACACACCCATGCACCCATGGACGCACACATGGACGCATGCACGCACGGACAGACACACGCAGGGACAAACGGACGGACGCACGCACATTATTCCAAACTATGTACACATAAGAAAGGCATTGCCTGTCACTTTACGTCCTCCCATCAAACTATCAGCAGTGCATTTAACCACTGTACGTTCAAGCAGATCATTCTTTGTACATGTCAGATCTTCAAACACAAATCCACAAAGGAAAAACAGTCAATCTTAAAAACGCTCTCAGTTGGGCCAGAGGATAAAAGTGTCACTTAATGCCAGACGCTCCATGTTAAAGGGCACCTATTACGCAGAAATCACTTGTATAAACAGTGCAGTCGTGGCCTGGTGGTTAGAGTGTTGGACTCGTGATCCGAAGGTTGCTGGTTCGATACTCGGTACCAGCGGGAATTGGGGGTGGGGGGAGTGAATGACCAGCACTCTCCACCACCCTCAATACCACGACTGAGGTGAGTCCCTTGAGCAAGGCACCGTTCCCCCAACTGCTCCCCGGGCGCCGCAGCATGGCTGCCCACTGCTCCGGGTGTGTGTTCACGGTATGTGTGTGTTCACTAACTGTGTGTGTGCACTTGGATGGGTTAAATGCAGAGCACAAATTCCAAGTATGGGACACCATACTTGGCCAAAACTACACTTCACAAAAGATAAGGTGTTTAAACACAGTTGTGTGGCAGCAGTGTGTGAATAGCTCCAGCTTCTAATGGTAAACATTTATTAATTCAATGTTTTATAATCACACTTGATAAAAAGTCTGCAGAAACACTTTGATTGACATTCTCCCTTTTTATGATGTCATCAGAGGGGGAAAGCCCCGCCCACTAGTGACCATCTCTCCCTCATTACTGACCTTAAAAAGAGCTGCTTTTATTCTCACCGAAATAAAACAAATAAGACTTTCTCCAGAAGAAAAAATATTATAGGAAATACTGTGAGAAATGCCTGAATCTGTTCAACATCATTTGGGAAATACTGGAAAAAACTTCACAGGAGGGTGAATAATTCTGACTTCAGCTGTACTGTACATATATTTCTACAGTATTCTGAGGTATTCACTAAACAAACGGTATACATACATGGTCATTGACGCCTTTGTTGTCTTCATACTTTGTCTCGATGTGGATGGAGAACTTTGGCAGGAAAGAGCACTGGAGAAAAGACAAAAGGTAAAAGTGTTCAAATTTGGCAAACACAAATGACCGACACATCAAGCCATGTTTCATCAGGTTTACACAAAACAGCTTGTCACAATTGACACACGATTTCTGCTGAGGGAAGCACACTGATGGTCAATAACCTACTTACACTTGACATTTCACCTTCATTTGTTTAAAGTTTCCTTTTGTCATTTGATTTTGTTTAATAGTGCCCTAATAATGAAGATTATGACAGCTCAAAGGGCCTCTATTACTATCATTGAAGGTTGCTATTGTGTTAAGAAGATGTCCTTTAATAGGTGCATATGCATATAAGGTCAGAAATGCTTCATATACAGCAGCAGCAGCTCTTTTCTCACAGTGTCTGAAAGGGTCGGTCCAATGATGTGGGCTCTCTGAACTCCTCCATTCAGAAAGCCTACTCTGATTGGTCAAATGGCTCTACTCTACTTTGGTCAGAAGTCTCTACTCTGCTATGATTGGTTAGATGACTCTACTCTGTTCTGATTGGTCAGAAGTCTTCACTCTGCTATGATTGATTAGATAGCTCTGCTCTGGTTGGTCAGATGACTCTACTCTGCCCTGATTGGTTAGATGGCTTTACACTGCTTATGATTGATTAGATGGCTCTACTCTGCTCTGATTGGTCAGATGGCTCCAATCTGCTCTGATGGGTCACAAGTCTCTACTCTGCTATGATTGGTCAGATGGATCCACTCTGCTCTGATGGGTCAGATGGCTCCACTCTGCTCTGATTGGTCAGATGGCTCCACTCTGCTCTGATTGGTCACAAGTCTCTACTCTGCTATGATTGGTCAGATGGATCCACTCTGCTCTGATTGGTTAGACGGCTCTACTATGCTCTGGTTGGTCAGACGGCTTTACACTGCTATGATTGATTAGATGGCTCTACTCTGCTCTGATTGGTCAGATGCCTCTAATCTGCTCTGATTGGTCAGATGGCTCTACTCTGCTCTGATAGCTCCAA
>CAIGQV010016663.1:755398-767217 GCA_903798115.1 Danio jaintianensis | reverse complement strand
ACAGCAGACAACACTCTAGGCTGGTTTTTAACAGCTTTAGACTAGTTTTGAATAGCAGATGGCACTCTAGGCTGTTTTTAACAGCTTTAGACTAGTTTTGAATAGCAGATGGCACTCTAGGTTGGTTTTTTACAGCTTTAGGCTGTTTTTTAACAGCTTTAGGCTAGTTTTTAATCAGCAAACAGCGCTCTGGGCTAGTTTTTTCAGCAGACAGCGCTCTAGGCCGTTTTTTTTAGAGCAGATGCAGGCTGCTGTTGAAAACTAGTCAATAGTACTGTCTGCTGTTAAAAACTATCCTAGAGTTCCATCTAATCTTAAAAACTAAGTTCAGAATCGATTTAAGATAATAGCAATGCACTTTGAAGATCTCAGAATCGATTTATCGAATAATTTTTCCACCACAGCTCATCAACTACCCTGATATTCAAAAGCACGTACGGTGTTTATTTATATTGCCCAACATATGTGTGTTGAACACAGTACCTTTACTTAACTTGCACAAAAAGTTATACGTTTATAAATAATGCAATATTCCCATCCATGCAATATTTGCACCCCATGTTTTCAAAACAACAAATTCACCAGTTCATAATATTAAAAACAGATGCTTCTGTAACAGGGGAAACCGCTGTAGCTTTTTTTACCTCCATAACAAATAAGATGCATCTACTGTATTTTCATGGCGCTTCCATTTACAATAAAAATATGCAAACTTGGCTCGGAAAACACACATCATGAGAGCCAGCATGGCTTAACATGTATTTGCTAACAACATCTACTCACTTGTTGAGATAAATGCGTTTCTCTGTGAACTGTCCGGAGCCGTAGTTAGGGTCGTCGTAGGGCTCGTTCTGCACAACCTCCACACCCTCTCCTCTCTCGCTCTGCTCATGACTGTGTTTGCTGATCATGTACAGCTGACCAATCCTGTACTGGAGACACACAGACACCAAACAGACTGTCAAGACCCATATTTAACACATAAAACAATGACATACAATGCTCGCGTACTTGTTTTATTACTTCGCTTGTTTTAAGGAAAAACTCAATTTTGACTCATTATTTCAGGAAAACAAGACAATATTGTTTACTTGTCTAGAAAATGCTTCTTGATTTAAGAATTGATCGATAAAGAATTGAAATCGATATTTGGACTAGAAACAAGACAAAAACTCATACGTTTTGGAGAGTTTGACAGCTGCTTATCTGTGTGGACAGAACAGGCCTCGGGGCATTTGCTCAGCTCTCTGCATCTACAGCCACACTGGAGACACGCAAAGATTTCTATCCAGCCAGTCATACATGCAGAGTATGAGCATCACCCGACAGCTCGTACGGATGATAAGACATGATGTGCTTCTTATTTTAAAGCCTTCGGGCAGGGCAGATACTGACTATGTGTGTGTGCTGAACCAAGATCTGTGGCATCATTAGTCAAGATGGACATCTTAGTACAGTGTTTCTCAACCACGTTCTTGGAGGCCCACCAGCACTGCATGTTTTGGATGTCTCCTTTGTCTGTCACACCCATTACAAGTATTTCAGTCTCTACTAATGAGCTGCTGATCTGAATCAAGTGTGTTTGGTTAGGGAGACACGGAAAATGTGCAGAGCTGGTGGTCCTCCAGGAATGTGGTTGAGAAACACTGTTTTAGTAGTCAAAGTAGAGATGCTGCAAATGCACGCTAATATTATAACATCTTTAACTAGCTCTATTAAATTCCTGTTTCTTCTTTTGCTAATTAGCACTACTACTTTGGTGAGCAACTACTTTAGAGAGCTGTTTCAAAGTGCCAAAATGAACTCAGAATGACCTTTTGAGAGGAGGCGAGACACGCATGAGTACTATGTACTATGGTAAGACACGTGTTACACCGTGTCCTAACTACACGTTTTTGTCGTAACCATAAGGAGACGGCGATGCACAAAATTTTTATTTTAGAAATGGTTTCTATTTCCGCAATGCTGCAGCAAAACAACAGCATACTACTACTATGACAATGATCACCCTCAGGTACTGATTATGGGCTTTATTCAGTGTTAAATGCTATCAATGGGCGTTTGAATACCATTATTCGTGACATTTATTGCCATACTACTGAAAGCAGCAGCAGATAGTTCACCTCAGATCTTGGAAATAAAATAACAAATAGTTTGAAAATGAAATTCAGAACTGTGACTCCAACAACATCTGTGCAAACCAACAACATCAGTCACTCAGTAGCCGATGTACATTTACTTGCTGTGAGGCGACAGTTCTAACCACTGAGCCACCATGCCACCCCCAGATGTACTTTTAATACAGTTAAATATGAATTAATTAGATTATAACCCTTACCATTTAGTTGGGAGAGCAATGGCTGATCGAAATGTTAACGTAAATGTTAATGACAGCCAAACTGCTTGTCACTGGAATCTTGTCGTGTTGCTTTTAGTTGTGAGAGTAGCATACTATGGTAAGGAAAGCAAGTAAAATTGTGAAGAGTGAAGTAAAATTCACTCTGGCAAGCCGGCAGCTAGCTCTCTGCAACTCTCACATGGTCACTCACTGAAGCTAAGCAGGGCTGCACCCGGTCAGTACCTGGATGGGAGACCACATGGAAAAGCTAGGTTGCTGCCGGAAGGGGTGTTAGTGAGACCAGCAGGGGGCGCTCAACCTGAGGTCTGTTATTGTATATTGATGGAGACTCTATACTGCTCAGTGAGCGCCGTCTTTCAGATGAGACGGTAAACAGAGGTCCTGACTCTGTGTGGTTGTTAAAAATCCCAGAATGTCCTTCGAATAGAGTAGGGGTTTAACCCCGGCATCCTGACCAACTTTGCCCACTGGCCTCTGTCCATCATGGCCTCCTAACCATCCCCATATCATCATTTTTGTCATCACTCTGTATCCTCACCACCAATCAGCAATCAAAATAATCTGCCTATGGGGTCAGCAGAATAAATTTATGTCAAAAGGAAAAACATAATTCTGGTTTTTATTCTGGATTATTCTGCTTGCCCCATTGGCAGATTATTTTGCTTGTTTTAAAGGGGAAAACCCACTTAATTTTGGCATATTATTTCTGAAAACATGACAATATGTTTTGCTTGTCTAGAAAATGCTTCTCAATTTAAGACCTTTTAGATATTTGGACTAGAAACAAGACAAAAACTCGAAGCATTTTTGGCAGTGTAACAACTATCCTAATGTTTAACCTCCTCTCTCCGCTGAAGCTCGCCTTCACCTCGCAGCTTTTAAAAAAAATAAACCAAGGCTTTTTGTTTGATTAATGAGATATTGTCCTCATTGTTATCCTCTGAAACCCAATTAAATCTGTCGAGGAAAAAAAAAAGCAGCGAGAGAACGAGAGCAGCTTTGGGCTTCAAGTGGCTGTGAATAATTCATCGCGACCACTTTCACTTGTGTGTGACGGACAGACTGCATGAGAGCGCATTAAGAGTCGGGAGTGAAATGACATTTTAAAAACAAATAAATGAGGCAAGGAACAAAAATCTCATATCATGATATACGTCATATCCCGATAACCATATAGTACCATTTCTGTACATTCAATCAATTAATAGTCCTTTAAATGTGGTCAATATATATAAACTGTTTCTTTTTTACATTTTAAAGGGCACCTATGATGCAAACCTACTTTTGGAAGCTGTTTGGACAGAAGTGTGTGTAGTATAGTGTGTCTACAGTGTTATTGGAGTGATATAAGTCTCTTTATTAAATTTCCTGACGTTAAAATAGGATCTAAATCCCAGTGATTTTGAGGCCCACCACAACGTGACGTAGGAGTGCGGTATTCCCCGCCAACGGATATTATTGACAGGCGTAAATTAACATGACCCTGTAGTAGCGCCTATAAACATGTCCAAACAAAATTAAGTGAGTTTTTCCTTAAAACAAGCTAAATAATCTGCCAATGAAGCAAGCAAATTTATCTTGTTTTTTTCTTTTGACATTAGATTATTTTTCTTCCCCCATTGGCAGATTATTTTGCTTGTTTTCAGGATAAACTCACGTAATTTCGACTCATTATTTCTGAAAACAAGACAATTTGTTTTGCTTGTCTAGAAAATGCTTCTTGATTTAAGAGTTTTTTGATATTTGGACTAAAAACAAGACAAAAAATCCAAGTATAAAAAGCATTTTTTGCAGTGTGTGAAAAGGGTCAGTTTACAGCGGGGGAAATAAGTATTGAACACGTCACCATTTTTCTCAGAAAACTTATTTCTAAAGGTGCTGTTGACTTGATTTTTTTACTAGACGTCAGTAACAACTAAAGAAATCCATATATGCAAAGAAAGCAAAAGTGATTCGTTTAGAAATGAAGTTATGTGTAATAAAATGAAATGACACAGGGAAAAAGTATTGAACACATGAAGGAAGGTGTAAAAAGACATGGAAAGCCCAGACAGCAGCTGAAATCTCTCAGTACACTGCAAAAAAAATTCCTTACTTAGAGTTTGTGTCTTGTTTCTAGTCTAAATATCTAAAAATTCTAAAATCAAGAAGCATTTTATAGACAAGCAAAAAATACTGTCTTATTTTAAGAAATAACATGTCAAAAGTAAGTGAGTATTTCCTTGAAACAAGCACAAAACAATCTGCCAATGAGGTAAGTAAATTAATCTTGTTCTTCCTTTTGACATAATATTACTTTGCTTTCCCCATTGGCAGATTATTTAGCTTGTTTTAACTAAAACCTCACTTAATTTTGACTCCTTATTTCTGAAAACAAGACAACATTTTATTCTCGTCTATAAAATGCTTCTTGATTTAAGACTTTTGAGATATTTGGACTCAAAACTCCAAGTAAGAAAGCATTTTTTGCAGTGTTAAGAACGTTTAGTCCTGATTATCATCCAGTACTCTCACACACATCCAAAAAAAAAAAAAAAAGAACAAATGCAGAACCACTTGAACACAAACACTTTTTGCAATGCCTTAAAACTTTCACAGATGATGCATTGTCAAGGAAAATGCTATTGAGAAGACAAAGTGAAAGACTGCATCTCGGGCAGCAAGCTGTTGAGAGTGGGCGAGCAATGGCAACAGATGACTATTATCTACACAATACTTCTCAGACTCCGCTATATCATTAAACCACAAGCAGAAGCGCGCCACATTCACATTCCTCCCATTCACCACTAATTAGAAAGCTTAAGGGATTTTGTGCCCGTGGAAAACGGGAAAATTAACTGTGATCTTCCTGACGAGAACAACTTCAAGGGCTCCAGCTGTCTATAATAGCAACTGCTAACCAGTTTGTCTGCGGCAGATTTATCTTTTTGACCTTTGCACGTCTCTCTCTCAAAACACTTTCAGACTAGAAATGGTCTTGTTTCTAGTCCAAATATCTAAAGATTCTTAAATCAAGAAGCATTTTCTAGACAAGCAAAAAATATTGCTTTGCTTTCAAAAATAATATGTCAAAACTATTTCTAAGTGAAAATAAGATTATTCTGCTTAACCCATTGCCAGATTATTTTACTTGTTTTAAGGAAAAACTCACTTAATTTTGACTCATTATTTCTGAAAACAAGACCTTATTTTTTGCTTGTCTAGAAAATGCTTCTTGATTTAAGAGTTTTGACATATTTGGACCAGAAATAAGACAAAAAACTCATTTGTCTGTAACAGATTTATCTTTTTGACCTTTGCACGTCTCTCTCTCAAAACACTTTCAGACTAGGAATGGAGTGTTCAACCTATATGAGCCACTTTTTAGATATTTAAAAAATAAAATTAAAAAACATATTTCTAAAGGTGCTGTTGACTTGATTTTTTTTACTAGATGTCAGTAACAATTAAGGTAATCCATACATACAAGCCATAAGACAACAAAACTGTTTAGTTCAGAAATTAAGTTATGTGCACTAAAATGAAATGACACAGGGAAAAAAGTACTGAACACATGAAGAAAGGAAGGTGTAAAAAGACATGGAAAGCCCAGACAGCAGCTGAAATCTCTCAGTGCATTTCTTACTTAGAGTTTGTCTTGTTTGTAGTCTAAATATCTAAAATCAAGAATTATTAAAAAATAATTCTTAAAATTCTTAAATCAAGAAGCATTTTCTAGACAAGTGAACAATTCTTAAGTTTATTCTACTATTTGACAGTTTATTTTGCTTGTTTTAAGGAAAAACTCACTTAATGTTTATTGATTTAAGAGTTTTGACACATTTGGACTAGAAATAAGACAAAAAACACTTTTTGAGCTTTGCACGTCTCTCAAATCACTTTCCGACTAGGAATGGAGTGTTCAATCTATATAAGCTACTTTTTAGATATTTTTTTTTGGAAAAGCTTACCTATAAAGCTTTAAATAATCTAGCTCCTGTTTATCTAACCAACCTTCTGTCTCGCTACAATCCAACCCGCTCTTTAAGATCTCAAAACTCAGAGCTTCTGGTAGTACCCGGAACAGCAAAGTCCACTAAAGGAGGTGGAGCGTTCTCATATATGTCTCCTTAACTCTGGAATAGCCTTCCTGATAATGTCCGAGGCTCAGACACACTCTCTCAGTTCAAAACTAGAGCCTTTTTAGTAAAGCAAAATATACTTCATTGAACATGTACACACAGACATCACCTATATGCTATATAACTGCAGGCTAACTATGTTTATATACAATAACTTTAACTGTTAAAAGCAATTAGTAATTAGTTACTGGTTAATTAGTTCAGGGCTTCTGGTAGTACCCAGAATAACAAAGTCCACTAAAGGAGATTGAGCGTTCTAATATATGGCTCCTAAACTCTGGAATAGCCTAAAGACCTATCTTTTTAATAAAGCAAAAAACACATCATTGAACATGTACACACAGATACCACCTATATACTATATAAGTGCAGGTTAACTATGCTTATATATAATAAATTTAACTGCTAAAAGTGATTAGTAATTAGTTACTAGTTAATTAGTTCAGGGCTTCTTGTAGTACCCAGAATAACAAAGCCCACTAAAGGAGGTCGAGCATCCTCATATATGGCTCCTAAACTCTGGAATAGCCTTCCTGATAATGTCCGAGGCTCAGACACACTCTCTCAGGCCAAAACTAGACTAAAGACCTATCTTTTTAGTAAAGCAAAATACACTTCATTGAACATGTTCACACGTTCACCTCACAGCAAGAAGGTTGCTGGTTTGAGCCTCGGGTGGGTCAGTTGGCGTTTCTGTGTGGAGTTTGCATGTTCTCCTCATGTTTCGTGTGGGTTTCCTCCGGGTGCTCCGGTTTCCCCCACAAGTCCAAAAGACATGTGGTATAGGTGAATTGGGTAGGCTAAATTGTCCGTAGTGTATGTGTGTGAATGAGAGTGTATGGATGTTTCCCAGTGATGGGTTGCAGCTGGAAGGGCATCCGCTGCGTAAAACATATGCTGGATAAGTTGGCGGTTCATTCCGCTGTGGCGACCCCTGATTAATAAAGGGACTAAGCCAAAGAGAAAATGAATGAATGAACATGTACACGCATAGACATCACATATATACTTTATAACTGCAGGTTAACTGTCCTTATATATATTAACTTTAACTGTTAAAAGCAAATAGTAATTAGTTACTAGTTAATTAATTCAGGGCTCAGGGCTTCTGGTAGTATCCGGAATATCAAAGTCCACTAAAGGAGGTCAAGCGTTCTCATATATGGCTCCTAAACTCTGGAATAGCCTTCCACAAATTGCATGCTCTGAACTGTGCTTTCTGGTTAATTCTAATCCCAATTTGACATTGCAGATCCTGCGACGTGACTATTGCAGATTTGTACATTGCGACATTGATGCTTGTTTGCTTATTTTAAGGGAAAACTGACTTAATTTTGACTCATTATTTCCGTAAAACAAAACTATAATATTTGCTTGTCTAGAAAATGCTTCTTGATTTAAGAATTTGTACATATTTGGACTAGAAACAAGAGAAAAAAAACCTCAGACCTCACCCTGTTTACCGACGCCATTGCTGGGTGATTATTGTTCTCTCCTTTCAGACTGGGAACACTTTGATTTTAAACCAATACTTCACACTTAACTACCCTGAGAGATGTGATTTAACAGTGCTAAGCAGTGCTCGGATGAAGGGGCTAATCAAACAGCAACCGTTCTTCAGGAAAGCTCAATCAGAACAAAGGGCAAAACAGTTTCTTTTCAGCCCACGCAAGGCACAAGCTGCACACCAGCCAAAACAAGCTCTATTTTATGCTGCAGATGCACCGTCACATTAGATATATACATATATATAGCACGGCACAAAAATATATACAGTCGAAATACAGTTGAAGTCAGATGTTTGTTTTTTTTCTTTTTCCAATATTTCCCAAATGATGTTTTAACAGATTCAGGAATTTTTCACAGTATTTCCTATAATATGTTTTCTTCTGTAGAAAGTCTTATTTGTTTTATTTCGGCTAGAATAAAAGCAGTTCTTGATTTTTTTTAAGGTAAGTGGGTGCAAACGATTTATATGGGCTGAATTTAAACAAAGAAAATAAGTTGAACATTACTACATTTAATTTGTTTAAATTCAGCCCATATAAATTGTTTGCAACCACTTACCTTAAAAATAAATTGAGTAAATCCAATCAATCGTTTTTTTTCAGTGTGTTTTGTACAATGTAAATTAATACAGTTTCACCACAGTTTTCGCTTGGATATCACTATTTATATATGATTTCAGATTAATTGGGATGATTCTAGAGTAGTGTATGAGTGTGTGTGTGAATGCGAGAGTTTATGGGTGTTTCCCAGTACTGGGTTACAGCTGGAAGGGCATCTTCTGTGTAAAACATATGCTGGAATAGTTGGCGGTTCATTCCTCTGTGGTGACTCCTGATAGATAAGGGATTAAGCCGAAGGAAAATAAATGAATGAGTTAAACCAACATAATTCTTAAGTGTTTGGGGGGGGGGACAACTTAATTGTTTTATGTTCAATCCACTTAACTTTGTAAAAATGATTACGGTAACTTAATCGATTTGTGTTGGAATTGTGTGGAGCCCAGCATTTTTTACGGTGTACTGACAACCACTTAAAATGGTGGCCCAAAACATTCTGGGTAAAAACAAAACAACAACATTGATTCGACAGCAGCGATTATTTAACATATTCTCGCCACTTGATTAGATCAAACTCAAGCCCACTGGCGAAGTTTGACAGAGGAAGCTTTGGGGTCTGTATTAATATGTGTGTGTGTGTGTGTGTGCGTGTGTGTGTGATTGATAGTGCTGCCATAAGCCTGGGGTGAGCAATGTGTTGTTAGCACGCTTCAGCATTAGCGCTCATAGTGATGGCGCGGGACGAAAATGCTTTACTTACTTAGAGTTTTAGTCTTGTTTCTCGTCCAAATATCTAAAAATTCTTAAAATCAAGACGCATTTCGAGACAAGCAGAAAATATTGTCTTGTTTTCAGAAATAATGAGTCAAAATGAAGTGCGTTTTTCTTTAAAGGGGAGCTATTATGCAAAAATCACTTTTATAAGGGGTTTAACACAGTTGTGTGTCAGCAGTGTGTGAATATAACCAGCCTCTAATGGTAAAAATTTATTAATTGTATTTGTTATAATCAGACTTGATAAAAACAGTCTGGAGAAACACTTTGATTGACATTCTCTCGTTGTATGATGTCATCAGAGTGGGAAAGCCCCGCCCACTAGTGACCGTCTCTCCCTCATTAGCATAGTCTTGTTTTTGAATCTGCCACTATGCTGACACACAGGCATTTGTAGCTCCGTCCTCTTTTGAAAAGAGCACAACCTCATTTGCATTTAAAGCAACAGTCACCAAAACGGTACAATTAGGATAAAAGTCTAATGGTGCGTTCACTCCAGATGCGGATAAAGTGTCAAGCATGAGTGATTTACATGTTAAGTCAATGCAAAGATGCGAATAGACATCCTGCGGTGCTATTTGCACGAATGAGGCGGTGCGAATGACGTGATTGACGTGAATACAGTGGCGCAAGATGAGCATTTTGCATGTTTGACATGCTTAACGCGTGAATAGCTTGAGTTGGAAAATCTGAACTTTAGCGGACATCTGTGCCACGTTAACCAATCAGGAGCTTATTCTAGTAGGGGCGTGATTATGACGTAGCGCCTGTCATTGGTGTCCTGAGGGGAAATCCTCCTGCCGACACCGGACAACAGACAGAAACCGCACCCATGAAGCGAATCCACGTCTATTGTGAAGTGAATTTGACGCGCGAATGAAGCGAGTGAACTCAAAATGTTCACGCGTATATTTACATGTGAATAGCGCAATTTATTCGCGCATGCCACGTCTGGTGTGAACACAGCATTAAAGGGTCAGTTTCAGAGAGTTATAAAACATTGTTTGTGTGGTATTTTGAGTTGAAACTTCACACACACTCTCTAGAGACATCAGAGACTTAAGGTCTTTGCACACCGAAGTCCGAAATTTTTGTATGCGTTTTTTTGTATTCATATGTGAAAAATTCATCACGTAAACAAACCTTGCACACCGAGTCCGATGGTTATTTATTAATCCATCACGAAAAAGCGCAAAACATTTCACACATTGACGTACGTAAACAAATCCTGAACAGAGACTGGCAGCCTACCTAGAGACATTATAATAGATGGTGGCCGTGCTGACGTGTCGAAGCAACAGACCGAAAGCGGACCATGCTATAGGCAGTACGTCAAATGTATGAACACACACACACACACACACCAAGCAGCAGCAGGGCAGAGGTGTGCCAGTCACTGAATCTAGCATAGAGGGGTTTTCAACTGTCCGCCACATTCTGTCTTTATTTTCTGCACTGTGTTCGTCTTAAAGTTATCTGTAGCTCATATGACGGCATTCTGTATTTAGCTTTTCGCTTGTACGGTGGCTCTGAACTGTCAAAACACCTCTCAAAGCGCTTTTTCGAATGCGAAAAGCGAAAAAATACGCTTAATACTCAAAAAATACTCAATACGATTCACACAACGTGAGGTCGAATACATTTTTTTAAACGTGCAAAAATTACGGATGAAAATTTCGGATTCAGTGTGCAATAACCTTTATTTTATATCTTGCAATTTAGGGGCATAATAGGTCAACAAGCTAAATAATCTACCAATGGGGAAAGCAAAATAATCTTGTTTTTGCTTTGAAATAAGATTATTTTGCTTGGTTTAAAGAAAAACTCACTTAATTTTGACTTTTTACTTCTGAAAACACCACAATGTTTTTTGCTTGTATAGAAAATGCTTCTTGATTTAAAGATTTGTTGATATTTGGACTAGAAACGAGACCAAAACTCTAAGCAAGGATTCATTTTTGCAGTGCTGGCAAGGTGCCCTTTTCTCTGGGCGAGAGGAGTGAGTGTCAGGTAAATGATTGGAGGGTTTGCGCTGTTATCTCCAGCTCATCCATCACTGCTGGAGAGAGTGCAGCCTCAGCGCTAACGCAGCGTATAACATGGGTCAATGCAGTGTCAAGGGAATATATGAGACCACGAGTGTGTGTGTGTGTTTGCATGCGTGTGTGTGTGCGTGTGTGTGTGTGTTTATTTGGCTACTCCTTTGGACTTCTGAAATGAGAACTTTAGAAACTCACTTGTTGAAGTCTGCATGAAATTAATACTGTTTTGTTTGGTTCTGTGGACTGAAGGCCTTGGTATACTTCAAATCAAACTGAAGAACGAACTGAAATGATGTAATTTAGAACAAAATTCAGCCCAAACGAAGGTTAGAGCGCACTAATACAATTCAAATCTGACGACTCGCGCTGAGGCATAGAAAGTTTTCAAACAAATAAACATTTATTTTAAGTATTTATTGTAGGTTTTATTTCAAGTTGCTCTGATTGAATGGCTCTG
>CAIGQV010016663.1:724320-735486 GCA_903798115.1 Danio jaintianensis | reverse complement strand
AAGCAAGATCGAATCTCTTAAATATTCCAGTATCGATACTTATCGAAGTATCGATATTTTTGACAAAAAATCTGTCACTATTGAAACAATCACTATTGACAATCTGAAGTGACCTGTACCATTAATGTTGTAGCTTAAGCTCTAATTACATTTAAAACACGTCATTTTCAGTTTGCTCTAGCTACTGTGTTTGCGCAACGATTGGCACGACACCAATCTCCTTTAGGGCTGTTTCCATGGTAACATAGTACACAGTTATAAACACTGAACAAATGATATGTGATGTTTTTTCTCCTGTCGAAATCAACGCACACGTGCAGTATTCGACAAAATGACAGGGCTCGCCGTGAAAAAAACAAACAAATCTGTACAGACCCCTCCCCCACAGAACTGTGTGGCAAATAAAGACTGCTGATTGGCTGTTTTGACTGGAAGGCGGGACTTTATTCGTTGTGGCGGCCATACTGTTGCACATATCCACATTCAAATGCTCTGTATCATTTCGCATACTATCCGCCCTAAATAGTATTAAAAATAGAATTAGCATGTTAGCATTAGCACTGTAGTATGTTGAAAAGAGTATCTAAAGATTCCCGGATGGTATTTCCTTTAGAAATTTGAAGTTCAGAATAATATTGCTAATATTGCTCACAATACAAGCGTGTTGGACGTGATCGTTTTCAAATAGGACTACAAACTCAAGGGGGAAAAGTGTAAACAAACTACAAACATGGCTAATGCGCGAAATACATTAAAACCATTGCTATTGTTTACATTCCTCAAAATGGTCAATATCTATAGCACTTAAGCAGATGTCCAGAGATATAATACTGATATTTATGCAGTGCTGGACATTTTACTAATTAAAAAGTAGCATTTTTATGTACTGTACTGTTGGGAAATGTAATTCTTTTAGCTAATCTGGTTCATTTAGTCTACATCAAGCCCATTTTTTCTTGTATATACTGTATGGTACATTCATAATAACAAACACATGACAAATATGTTGTCCCTTACAATTCAAGTTCTCATTATTACAGCGTTCATTTGATCATGTGCTGTTTTATACCAATAGTGTGTGTTGTTAGTTAATTTATGCAGCAAAATTGAATTAAAATGCCATAAATGTTGATAAATACTGATTACATCACAATGACAATGCATTAATTGGTGTATATTCAACATTGCGATCAAATCCATATTGATTTAATGACAATACTTAAGTATTTAGTAAAGAAAGAAGCATCAAAAACTGTCAGTACTAGTTTCTGTAGTAGTTTTGGATTGTAGTTTTTCACATAAAAATGTAAATTTATCGTTAATTTACTCTCCTTCAGGCCATCAAAGATTTTTTTTTCTTTAGCAGAGCATTAAAGAAGATTTTACTTAAATCTGTGGTCCTCAGTGGTTCATATAATGGCAGTCAATGGCTATCGGCTTTTGAGATTAAAAATAAACACATACAAACAAGCCCAAATCAATGAGATCTGTTTGAGCAGGCTGTGGATTAAAACTAATGATATTGTTCAATTTCCTACACGGACCGATCGTTTGGCTTCACAAGAGCCACGGGGATTGATTTTTGTGTGTTTATTTTTAATCTAAAAAAACCGATGACCATTGACTGCCATTATATGAACCACCAAGAACCTCAGATTTAAGTAAAACCTTTGTTAGTGTTGCACAGAAAGTCACAATGTCAAATTGTAAAATATAAACGCAACTATGAGAAAACGCGTTGAAACAGAAGTCAAAATGATCCTAACTTGCAATTCATAACATGAAATAAAGTCACAATTACGAGGAAAATAGTACAATATGTAACAATTGTAGCTGTAAAGTCAAATTACAAATTATACGAATCTTAAGCTGCAATTACGAAATATAGCTACACTGTTTAAATAAAAGGCAGGATCAAAACATCTTGACAACATAGGATTTTATGTTTCTTTAACTTATTTTAAGCTAATCATGTTCAAATTGTATCTTTTTTTAAGTTGTACAAATTCTAACTTGTTGTTTTAAGTGCCTTTAATTGATGCAAGTTGATTCAACTTAAATATTTGAACACTTTTTTTTTACAGTCACAATTTAAAGAAGCGAAGTTGTGTGATGTAACTTCAAATTGAGAAATATTGTCACTATGACGACAAACGTTATAGTGTTGTCAAAATATTGGATTTTCTAACTTCGATACAGCACCTGTCAACTGCTGCTTGTGAGAAAAGAGCGCGAGAAAGCAAAGCCGGTATCGATACTAACCAAAAACAAGATTGTATCGTTTTGAAATATTCCAGTATCGATACTTATCGACATATCGATATTTTTGACAACACTAAAAAGTTAAAAATAATGTAATGAAAAATAATGTCAAATTGGGAAATATAGTAATAATTATGTAAAAAATAAGTAAGATATGGTGACGTTGTAAGATATAGTCACAATTATCAGGAAATACGTTGCAATTAAGTCACATATAGGATATCGCTATTATTAAATTTAATGCAAAATCTATTTTATATAAATTACAGAGATCAATCGTTCTTGAGGTCAAAAAATATTGAAGGCAGCAACTTTTTACGTTTTTTTAAAGCGAAGATGTGAGATGTAACATATTGTCACTATTATGACAAACGTTAGTGTCGTCACGATACTAGAATCTCTAACTTTGATAAGATACCTTGAAAAATATCGATACTAACCAAAAGCAAGATCGTATCGTTTTAAATATTTTAGTAAAAAACAATGAACTGAGATGTGTAAATGTGTATATTTTCACAGCAAAACTATTTTAAAAAGCCACAAAATCTTCAAAAATCGTCACAAAATCTGTCATTTTAATAGCAAAAATCTAATTTTTTTTTACACTCACAATTTAAAGCGAAGTTGTGAGATGTAACATCAAATTAAGAAATATTGTCACTATTGCAACAAACATTCGATACCTAGAAAAATATAGATTTTTTTGTCATATCAATATTTTTTTGAGAAAGCAAAGCAGGTATCGATACTAACCAAAAGCAAGATCGTATCGTTTTAACTATTTCAGTATCGATACTTCTCGAAATATCGATATTTTTGACAATGCTAAAAAGTTTAAATATTGGGAAATATAGTAATAATTATGTAAGAACTAAGTTGCAACTACAAAATATAGCTACACTTTAAAAAAAACAAATGGCAGGATCAAAACGTCATGACAACATAGGTTTTTATGTTTCTTTAACTTATTTTAATATTTTTACATTGTTGTTTAAAGTCCGTTTAATTGATGCAAGTTGTTTCAATGTAAAAAATTTAAGGTAGCAACTTTTACAAATCTTTGTCACGATTAAAAGAAGCGAAGTTGTGTGATGTAACTTCAAATTGAGAAATATTGTCACTATTGCGACAAACGTTATAGTGTTGTCACGATACTGGAATTCCTAACTACGATACAATACCTTGAAAAATATAGATTTTTTTTGTCAACTGCTGCTCTTGAGAAACGTCTGCGAAAAAACAAAGCCCGTATCGATACTAACCAAAAGCAAGATTGTATCGTTTTTAAATATTCCAGCATTGATACTTATCGACATATCGATATTTTTAAGCGAAGTTGTGAGATGTAACTTCAAATTGAGAAATATTGTCACTATTACGACAAATGTTATTGTGTCATCACGATACTGGAATCTCTAACTTCGACAGGATACTTTGAAAAATATAGATTTTTTTTGTCATTTCAATATTTTTTTGAGAAAGCAAAACTGATATCAATACTAACCAAAAGCAAGATCGAATCGTTTTAAATATTCCACTATCGATACTTCTCGACATATCGATATTTTTGACAACGCTAAAAAGTTGAAAATAACGTAATGAAAAATAATGTCAAATTGGGAAATATAGTAATAATTATGTAAAAAATAAGTAAGATATGGTGATGTTGTGAGATATAGTCGCAATTATCAGGAAATACGTTGCAATTAAGTCACATATAGGATATCACTATTAGTGAATTTAATACAAATGCAATTTTATATGAATTACAGAGATCAATCGTTCTTGAGGTCAAAAAATTAATAATGAATGGAGATGTGTAAATGTGTATATTTTCACAGCAAAACTATTTAAAAAAAACCACAAAATGTTCAAAAATCGTCACAAAATCTGTTATTTTAGTTGCAAAAAAAACCTTTTTTTTCCAGATTTTTTTATAGCCACAATTTAAAGAAGCAAAGTTGTGAGAAGTAGCTTCAAATTGAGAAATATTGTCACTATTACGACAAATGTTATAGTGTTGTCACGATACTGGAATCTCTAACTTCGATACGATACCTTGAAAAATATCGATACTAACCAAAAGCAAGGCCGTATCGTTTTAAATATTCCAGTATCGACACTTATCGAAATATTGATATTTTTGACAACACTAAAAAGTTAGAAATAATGTAATGTAACGTAAAATTGGGAAATATAGTAATAATTATGTAAAAACTGACGCATAATTAAAAACTATTTTAAAAAGCCACGTTAAAATCATCACAAAATCTGTCATTTAAATCGCAAAAATAAGATTTTTTTACAGTCACAATTTAAAGCAGCGAAGTTGTGATATGTTACATCAAATTGAGAAATATTGTCTCTATTACGACAAACGTTATAGTGTCGTCATGATACTGGAATCTCTAACTTCGAAACGATACCTTGAAAAATATCAATATTTTTTGTCAACTGCTGCTTTTGAGAAAATATCGATACTAGCCAAAATCAAGATCGTATCGCTTTAAATATTCCAGTATCGATACTTATCGAAATATTGATATTTTTGACAACACTAAAAAGTTTAAAATAATGTAATGTAACATAAAATTGGGAAATATAGTAATAATTATGTAAAAAAATTGTAAAATATGGTGACGTTGTGAGATATAGTCGCAATTATCAGGAAATAAGTTGCAATTAAGTCACATATAGGATATCACAATTAGTGAATTAAATGCAAAATCAATTTTATATAAATTACAGAGATCAATCGTTCGAGGTCAAAAAATAATGAATTGAGATACACATTTAATGTATATTTTCGCAGGAAAACTATGGGAAATGTCATTTTATTTGAAAAAATTCGATTTATTTTTTTTTCGAAATCCTGGAGGGACTGTTTGATTGATAAAACATTGTAAGATATGAAAAACTGGATCACATTTATGACAAACAGATGAAACAACGACAATCTAAAGTCATACGATATTCATATTCATAAAGTTTCAACGCAATAACTAGCTGTTAATTATCTCGCAAAGCGCTCTGGTTCTCCTGAAATAAATCTTTACGGCTCTGTGTTTATGACAGGTTGCCGAGGGAGCTGCTATATTTATATTGATCCCTGGTTCAGAGCGAAGGATTTTTCTGTCAACATGTTCCGTTTCTGCTCATACAGTAAAAATAATCTGAGCGGGCCAGCAGAGGAGATCTGCGAGCGTGACGATGACGGACTGACAGACTGAGAGATGAAAGAGCGCTGGAGAAGAGCTGAGGCTATAATGATCTGAGCTGCATTAGGAAAGATTACAGCTCACACATACACACACACATATATATACACGCACACACACGCACAAATACATGCATACACATATACACACTCACACACTCATACAGATAATGCTTACTCACACACACATACACATACATACACACACTATAATACTAGCGCACACACGCATACACACACACACACACACACACACACACACAAGCACACATATACAAACACCCATACACAAACATATACACTCCCACAGAGACACTTACACACACACACACTCTCAAACACACACCCAGAGACACACATACACTCACACATATAAACACACACACACACATTTACACATACATACACACACTCACAAAAACACACACAGACACACATATACAAACACACACATACACACAAATGCACAATCTTACACACATGCACACAGACACAGTCACACTGAGACACACACACACACACACACACACACACAGACACAGACACACACAAACATATACACATACACAAACACACACAGATACACACAAACACATACACACACACATAGAAATACACATACTTTTACACATATACACAGGCAACGACACACACACTGAAAGACACACACACACACACACACACACACACACACACACACACACAATCACAAGCTTTTATTCTCACCAGCTAACTATACATTTAATATCCTAGCAACCAGCGGATGGTGACAGACTGGCATGCGAGTCAAGAAGCCAATGGCACAGTATATATAGCTGCGGGTCGCCATATCCAGCATTATTCCCCATTTAGTCTCGGACGTGCTTTTGGATTCCCGGCGGGACTGAGAGGTGAAAAGACCGCCATATTTCATCATCTGACCCCCGTTTACACATTCCAGCTCAATATAGCCAAACAATGAACGTCGCTGGCTCCGGATGGAAACTATGAGCTGAAAACCAAGCAAGGGACAGGTGAGCAACATAGTCCATTTCAAGGAAAGTCTGGGTCAAAAAACCGGTCAGTCAAATCAAAGTATTTATCAATTCCATGAATCTGTGATATGATATTGCACTTGTACCCCCAACACAGCATGTTGAATGCAAAAATGTACCTTCTTCTATACATTAACTTGTTTTTGTGCATGTAGTTTATTTAGTTGAATCAACGGAGACTCGCTCCAGCCGAATCAGTGAGTGGTTCATTGGAGATTTACTCTGACTGAATCATTTGAATCAGTGAGTGGTTCATTGGAGATTTGCTCTGACTGAATCATTTGAATCAGTGAGTGGTTCATTGGAGATTTGCTCTGACTGAATCATTTGAATCAGTGAGTTGTACACTTAAGATTCACTCTGATTGAATCATTTGAATCAGTGAATGGTTCATTGGAAATTTGCTCCGACCAGATCATTTAAATCAGTGAGTCGTTCACTGGAGACTCGCTCTGACTGGATAATTTGAATCAGTAAGTCGTTCAATGGACACTCATTCTGACCAAATCATCTGAATCAGTGAATCGTTCACATGAGACTCGCTCTGAGTGGATGTTTTAAATCAGTGAGTCGTTCACTTGAGACTCGCTCTGACCAGATCATTTGAATCAGTGAGTCGTACACTTGAGACTCGCTCTGACTGGATCATTTGAATCAGTGAGTCGTTCACTGGAGACTCACTCTGACTGGATCATTTGAATCAGTGAGTCGAGTGCACTATACACTTAAATGGTTCTCGATCTGCTACATGCCTCAGCTTAACGTCCTGGAGCAAATCCATTACTGGTATAATAGTACCATTGACAAAAAAAAAAGTGCTCTCCGCTCCAGGATTTATCAGATCTAACTTAAGCCATGGAGCAAAACGGCACTAAGGGAGGCCTGTAAGCCGTAGGGGTCATTTTCATTCCTCTAATGGGGCATTATTACTGTGTGACTGTGTGAGATATTTGGATTAGCTATTTTTGCTCCCACTTTGACCCAATTTCTTCGCGTGACGACCTTCAGCGGGTCATGTCGCTTACAGAACAAATGTCTCCGTCAGTTCAGAAGGATGGAGAATTTATTGGCTCTTGTCACAAGACTTCAAAGTAATATCATGCCCATTCATCACAGTCAGGCATACTGCGCTCTATACAGAGGCACTGATGGACAATAATGGACACACAGAGTAAAGACTGCTACTTGTATGTGTAATTGTATTCAAATTTGGCTTCAAGGTTTAGTAAGTTGTTTTTGTGCATGTAGTTTATTTAGTTGAATCAACAGAAACTCGCTCTGACCGGATCATTTGAATCAGTGAGTTATTCACTGGAGACTCATTCTGACCAGATGAATCAGTCAGTCATTCACTGGAGACTCACTCTGGCTGGATCATTTGAATCAGTGAGTCGTTCTCTGGAGACTCGCTCTGACTGAATCATTTGAATTAGTGAGTGGTTCACTGGAGATTTCCTCTGACTGAATCATTTGAATCAGCTAGTCGTTCACTGGAGATTTTCTCTGACTGAATCATTTGAATCAGTGAGTCGTTCATTGGAGACTCGCTCTGACCGGATCATCTGAATCAGTGGCTCGTTCACTGGAGACTAGCTCTGATCAGATCATTTGAATCACTGAGTGGTTCATTGGAGATTTGCTCTGACTGAATCATTTGAATTAGTGAGTTATTCACTGGAGACTCATCTGAATCAGTTAGTTGTTCACTGGAGACTCGCTCTGACCAATTCATCTGAATCAGTGAGTCATTCACTGGAGACTTGCTCTCATGAATCAGTGAGTCGTTCACTAGAGACTCACTCTGGCTGGCTCATTTGAATAAGTGAGTCGTTCACTTGACTCTTGCTCTGACCAGATCATTTGAATAAGTAAGTCGTTCACTGGAGACTCATTTTGATTGGATCATTTGATTCAATGAGTTGTTCACTGAAGACTTGCTCTCATGAATCAGTGAGTCATTCACTGGAGACTCGCTCTGACCGGATCATTTGAATCAGTGTGTTGTTCAATGGAGACTCGCTCTCATGAATCAGTGAGTCGTTCACTGGAGACTCACTCTGATCGGATCATTTGAATCAGTGAGTCATTCACTGAAGACTCACTCTGGCTGGATCATTTAAATCAGTGAGTCGTTCACTAGAGACTCGCTCTCATGAATCAGTGAGTCGTTCACTGGAGACTTGCTCTCATGAATCAGTGAGTCGTTCACTAAAAACTCACTCTGACCGGATCATTTGATTCAGTGAGTCGTTCACTGAAGCCTTGCTCTCATGAATCAGTGAGTCGTTCACTAGAGACTCACTCTGACCGGATCATTTGAATCAGTTGAATCATTGTTTTCAGTCTGATTTACTTGCATGAATAAACTGTTCACCTTCAGACTAACAACGCGAGTTAGCCAAATAAACACTAAACATTTTGCGGATTTTAAAGTGAAAAATCTTCACTAATACAGCATGAAACTGAACAGAGGATGCCCCAAACTCATCTACCACTTCACCATTTCAACATTCAACCCAATTAAGCAGTCGCAATAAAAGTTTTTCCTGCATTTATCATTAGTCTCATCACATCAGCCCATATCAACTATCAGCGTCTAATTCTCTAATGAGTGATGTTAAAAGGATGAATTACACTTCATGACTTCCCTCAAATGTATTTCGTCCATTTGCAGCCAGAAATAAGCAGTCAGTTTCCGTCTGAGAGAAAATCATGTAGTGTGGGATGGACACTGATTCGTTTTTCTCTGTAAACATTTACAGATGTTTAGTATTTTAAAGGGCACCTATCATGCAAGATCAACATTTGGAAGCTGTTTGGACACAAGTGTGTGTAGTATAGTGTGTCTACAGTCATATTGGAGTGATAGAAACACAAGTCTCTTTTGAAACATTTCCTGACGTTAAAATAGGATCCAAATCTCAGCGATTTTGAGGCCCATCGCATTATAGCAAGTAGGTATCGCTGCAGCCCGGAGACCTCCAAGTGGGAGGGATTTTACTGCAAGTAGGCTGGGTGATCTCCAAGTGGGAGGGACTTACGCCGCAAATGGGCTGGGTTGCTGTAGGTGTAGTCGACGTTAATAAAACAGGTTACTGTGAGGTTGGGTTTAGGGTTGGGGTAGGTGTAGACATTCATAATCACAATAGGTTGGACTCAGTGTCATATAAAAGACATTAATAAAACTCCAGGTTTGTACAGCCCACTTGGAGCTCAAGTCCCACCCACTTGAAGCTGGCTCCGACCTCCGTTTATAGCATTCTCCATTATAGCAATGCGGTTTTCCCCGCCCACCGATACTGATTGACAGGCGCATATTAACATGTTTCAGTATTAACACGATTCCACAAGACAGGATTTGCAAAGAAGCTTCAATGATCACACATAAGTAATCATCATGAGCTCAAGTTCATTATTTCAAATATAGACAACTGGTGATCGCACGCGAATAGAGAAAGCGAAACCACTCGAAAAGAGCCCCTCATGATTTAAAAGCATATATGCACTATTTAAATGCACATTATATTACTTTCCACATGCTTAAGGCCTAGTTCACATTACAGGATTTTACACCCACGCTCAGCAGTCTTTGTGTAAACTACTGAACAACTAGGCCTGCCACGATATCCATTTTTTGTCGTACGATATATTGCACTAAAATATATCGCGTTAAATGATATTATTGCCATTTTATGCCACTCATCATTATATAATGCCAGAATGACTATATAATATCATCACGATGCAAGTACACTCTTCCAGAGAACACATCACATTTCATTCTGAAGAATATTTCCTTTAATTATAGTCATTTTAACGATTTAATAATCAGGCAGTGGAATCAGAATGTGAAAACGCATATCCTAAACAAATAATAATAAATGTTAACTAAAGGTAAAGAGTAACAGAGGCTGCGATATCTGCTAGCAGATCTATTTTCAGCTGTCAGACACCCACATGAGAATATACTATAGTCATTTATAGTAAATACTATAGTGTTTTTTAACCATACTGACACCTCCAATAGAGATAGAGATGTTGCACAATCAGCTAAAATGTTGCTAGAATTGGTTTTTATGTATGGGCGATATATACTGCATCACCAAAAATGATTGAGCTCATGTCCATGTGTTGTGCCATTAGTCCATATATTGATTATTGTGACAGGCCTATGAACAACGAATCAAAGGGGCTCGAAATTGTCAAAAATACAATATCTAGCATGCTAAATATTCCAGAGAAGTCGGCCAACTCGGGTGGCGCAGTGGGTAGCGCTGTCAACTTAATCTATTTGAGTAAACAGCAATTTGAGCACAGTAAAACCCAATAAATGAAGAGAACTCAAACTAACTGAGTACTGTAAAACCCAATAAATGAAGAGAACTCAAACTAACTGAGTACTGTAAAACCCAATAAATGAAGAGAACTCAAACCAACTGAGTACTGTAAAACCCAATAAATGAAGAGAACTCAAACTAACTGAGTACTGTAAAACCCAATAAATGAAGAGAACTCAATCTAACTGAGTACTGTAAAACCCAATAAATGAAGAGAACTCAAACCAACTGAGTACTGTAAAACCCAATAAATGAAGAGAACTCAAACCAACTGAGTACTGTAAAACCCAATAAATGAAGAGAACTCAAACTAACT
>CAIGQV010016663.1:662325-675073 GCA_903798115.1 Danio jaintianensis | reverse complement strand
TTTAGGGTGAGGCTATCAGTATTTTAGGGCGGTACTGTCTGCTTTAGGGTGGGGGTATCAGTATTTTAGGGCGGTGCTTTCTGCTTTAGGGCAGGGCTATCAGTCCTTTAGGGTGGGGCTATCAGTCCTTTAGGGCGGGGTTGTCTGCTTTAGGGTGGTGCTATCAGTCCTTTAGGGCGGAGCTTTCAGTCTTTTAGTGCGGTACAGTCTGATTTAGGGCAGGGCTATCAGTCCTTTAGGGCGGTACTGCCTTTTTTAGGGCGGGTCTATCAGTGTTTTAGGACGATGTTGTCTGCTTTAGGGCATGGCTGTCAGTGTTTTAGGGTGTGGATATCAGTTCTTTAGGACGAAACTATCAGTCATTTAGGACAGTGTTAGTGCGGGGCTATCAGTGTTTTAGGGCAGGGCTATCAGGCATTTAGGGGGGGACTATCAGTGCTTTAGCGCGGGGCTATCAGTGATTTAGGGGGGCCTGTCAGTCATTTAGGGTGGGACTATCAGTCATTTAGGGTGGTACTGTCTGCTTTAGGGCGGGGCTATCAGCGTTTTAGTGTGGGGTTGTCAGTTCTTTAGGGCGTGGCTATGACGTGAATTAAATAAACAGTTATAAAATTATTTGTACATTTAAAAAATATTTTTTAAATCCATTGTTTTATTGCTTTATTAAATGACATTTTACAACACAATTTAAGTAAACACATTTTAAATGTCTATTTATTTGTTCATTATTTGTCCATTTAAATTGTGATTGATTTATATGCAGCTGAAGTCAAATTTATTTTATTTTTTTCCAATATTTCACAAATGATGTTGAACAGATTCAGGAATTTTTCATAGTATTTCCTCTAATATTTTTTTTTTCTGGAGAAAGTCTTATTTGTTTTATTTCGGCTAAAATAAAAGCAGTTCTTAATTTCTTTTAAAGCATTTTAAGGTCAATATTATTCGCCCCCTTAAGCAATATTAGTTTTGGATTGTCTCCAGAACAAACCACTGTTGTATACTGTCAATATAATTGCTGAAATGTACTAAAGCATTGTGTTTGTGGTAGAATGGGATCATGACTAAAGACATGACGAGACTGAAGAGGCTCCTATCAGAAATAGAGGTTTGTTTTTGACTCTTACTTCCTGTTTTAGAAGCACATGCAGTCAGTGTGTCACTCCTTGAAGATTCAAGAACTAATACATCTCAACGCAGCTTTTCAGCAAGATTGTTGGTGTGTTTTTGCTCAAAAATCACGAGTTTGGTCTCTTTCTGCAGGCAGAAGTTCCTCAAAAATATCAATATTGCAATAGCAAACAAACTGTTAAGCATATACTTTGGTTTTAGTGTTATCAGACAATGACTTTTATCAGGAGAGACTTAATTTTAAATGCAAGTCCTTCAAAAAATGTTAAAGTAAATCTTTAAAAAAGCTGTTTTTGACTTATTTTATCTATTATTTATTGCTTTTGATGTCTTTTGTTGTGATGAACTCAGGGTTTCCACGCTCAAAATAATTAAAAGCAAACATACACTGTAAAAATGACTGTAATTTCAACGGTAACATTATAAAAATGCTACAGTAAAGATCTGTAACCTGCTTAACAGTATGTTTGCTTAATATATAGTTAATTACTGTAAACTGACTTTCCCAGAATTCTTACACTTCACTTTTGATGCCTTTTTGTTGACATTATTATTGTTTTTAATGTATTTATTTTTTCGTCAGTGATGAAGATTAGAGTTTTAGTCTAATGTTAATGTTATGATAAATGATGTTTATACCTGCTTATGGTTGTGTTTTAGACTGTGATACAAAGGTATGATGTGTAGGTGTAAACTTAAAAACACTGGTGTATAATACTATAAAAAATTATGAAACATGGCTGTTTACCGTAAAATATAGAAAATTGTTTCACGGTTTCTATTGTATTTTTAACGGTGAAGTTCTGGCAAGCACAGCTGCCCTTTTTTCATCATAAATTGTACGATTTTTTTAATGCAGCACTTCTAAAATGCAAAATATAAATACATTAATATGTTTACAAAATATAAATACATTTTTTTTGCCATGAAATAGCTGATGTGACAACAAACTCTCTTTCTGCAGGCTGTGAGGAGTAAAATGGTGTTTTCTGAAGAGAACGAGGAGGGTGAGTTCCTCTTCAGTTTCACAACACGTCTTTAATCTGTGTGTGTCTGTGCGTGCGTGTGTGTGTTTGCTCCGACACGCCATCTTCTTTTCCTCTTTCTGTCTTTGTTTCTGCACAGATGAAAACCAAATTGTTATTTTCATTCAAGACACGGTCGATGTAATATAAATATAATTATTAAAAGCTGAATGTCAAATGTAAGTGTTTTATATATAAACATTGTGATGAAGTATATTTTCAATCTCTCTCTCTCAGATGTTCAGGAGGGCTGGCAGTTTCGTCCTCCTCCTCGAGGGGTGACTAGTAGTGAAGAATACACATTGTGCAAAAGGTAAACCAGTCATTTTGAGCAAATGAATAACCTGATTTGTAAAGATCTGCTTGGTTATACAGCAACAAACACACATGTATACACACAAACTACCTCTCCAAAGACTTCGTTTAAGTAGTTCAATAAAATTGTTTTATATTGAAGTTACAAACGGGTGGTGCAGTGGGTAGCGCTGTCGCCTCACAGCAAGAAGGTTGCTGGTTCGAGCCTCGGCTGGGTCAGTTGGCATTTATGTGTGGAGTTTGCATGTTCTCCCCGTGTTGGCGTGGGTTTCCTCCGGGTGCTCCGGTTTCCCCCACAGTCCAAACACATGCGCTATAGGGGAATTGGGTAAGCTAAATTGTCCGTAGTGTATGTATGTGAATGAGAGTGTATGGGTGTTTTCCAGTGCTGGGTTGCAGCTGGAAGGGCATCCGCTGTGTAAAATATTTGCTGGATAAGTTGGCGGTTCATTCGGCTGTGGCGACCCCTGATTAATAAAGGGACTAAGTCGAAAAGAAAATGAATGAATGAATGAATTAAAGTTACAAATGGTAAAATTGCTTGTGCGTGAATGCTTTAAACTCTCTTAGGGCTTAAAAACATGCAAATGATAAAGTTTTACTCCATTATGGTTAAATTTTACAGTAACTTCCAAAATCTCATGTAGTTTAAACTGTGGCTATATAATATATATATATGTACCTAAACTATATAATCCCAACTCAACATTGCAGATTTTGCAATGTGACTTGTGGATGAGCACATTACGATATTGATGCAGATATTGTGCAGGCCTATTGATATATTGTGCAGGCCTAGTGAAAAGGAGCATAATACAGGATTCATACGGTCCTGGAAAAGTCATGGGGTTTTGACGAGGCATTTTTCAGGCCTGGAAAGTTTGGGAAAAACAAATAAACACACTGTTTTGGATAAGTCACGGACATTGGTTCAACAAATATCTGTGAATTTGAATATATTTGAGATTATTCATTCATTCATTCATTTTCTTTTTGGCTTAGTCCCTTTATTAATCTGGGGTCGCCACAGCGGAATGAACCGCCAACTTATCCAGCATATGTTTTACGCAGCGGATGCCCTTCCAGCTGCAACCCATCACTGGGAAACACCCATACACTCCCATTCACACACTCGTACACTACGGACAATTTAGCTTACCCAATTCCCCTATAGCACATGTGTTTTGGAAACCCACACCAACACGGGGAGAACATGCAAACTCCACACAGAAACGCCAACTGACCCAGTCGAGGCTTACCACATTACATGAAACATTAGGTCATGAATATTTACCTGAAAGATATGGAAAAGTCCTGGAATTTTAGTAGTAAAAATGTGTGTAAACCCTGATAATAGTTCCCGTTTAATGCGGTGTGTTGTTGTGCAGGTTTTTGGAGCAGGGTCTGTGCCGGTACGGGGCTCAGTGCACCTCGGCTCACTCTCAGGAGGAGCTGACCGAATGGCAGCAGCGTTACGCCTCGCGCCTCATCCGCCTCAAACAGCAGCAGGAGGGAAAACACTTCAGCGAGAACTACATGGAGGCGCTCATCGAGAAGTGGATCAACTCACTCACGCCTGAGAGAGTGGTACAGTACAGTCCTTATCACCACATATTATATGAGCAATATCACACGAATAGCAGTGCGATATGGCTGTATATCAGCACTGCTGTGAGGTATGCGTTCCCCCTTAGTGCCCCAGCAGTGACGATATACAGCCATATCACACTGCTACTCGTGTGATATTCCGTTTATACAATAGTTCGACGGCATAATCTGTGTATAAAAAAGAAAATCAAACATGGAGAGTCTTAAAAATCCTTTTGTACGAGGAACTACTTTCTTCCGCCGTTCATTCACATCTGCAGCTGACTTCAGAACAGCAGAAACTGTTGCTCATTCACCAATGTCACTTTAGAGCTAGTGTCTGAATGATTCTCTAGCGTAATGTCTAAAGTGATGACAAAACAGCTGATTTTGCTGACATTTTAAGATTATAAGGCTGAACGTGACATGAAATGCCATCCGTCTACAGAGATTTCCCAGTATTTCTCTATTGCAATCGGGATATCACCATAATTAACCCTGAAAAAAGCAAAGCAAACACTACCAGATTACCATGGTATAAATACAGCACTACAGCATACAAAAGAGAGGGATCGACTTAGTGTCACTTACCTGATCTATAATGTTTTGATCAGCTGTAGTTTGAAATTTACGCTGAGTTGGTCTCTGTCGCCATCTTGTGGCTGAACATCAACCATCAATTTCTTTGCTCTGCTCAGTATGACTGGCTAAAGGCTGCCGCCGATGAGCTGAATCTCCGTAATTATGCAATCATATTTTAAAATAGGCACTATCCTCATAAATAAACTGTGTAGTTGCAATATAAACAACTACATTCTCTCCTAAAAAAAGCCTCAAATATTTTTTTTGCATTGTTTGAATTTATTGTTTGAACCTATTTTTTTTTGCATGCTTTGACCTTGTCTAGTGTATACAGTCAAAATCTGAAATCTGTGTGTGTTAAAGCTCATCTACTGATCTGGTGTGTGTTTATCTGTGTGTGTTGTCCTGCAGATGAATGACTGTGTGGATGGAGTTACAGTGGAGCACAGCTCAGATCTCTCCATTACTGTCAACACCAAGAAATCATCCCACTCATGGACATTCACGCTCTTCTGCAAGGTTTGGACTCTCCAGCACTTCTACTCCATATTAAACTGATCTAAATTAAGTTTAATCAAAGTTCAAGCTCATACAAAATCAGTTCACCCAACATATTACCAGTAGATGTGTTTCCATCCACTTATTTTTATGCACATTTTAGGATAGCACAATTTTTAGAAGCACTACTAAAAACACAAAGATACATGCATAAATTATAAAAATGTGTATAATTAGCTTATGCACTATATTGAGTCAAATAAATGTTTCATTTGATAATAAAATACGTGAACAAACTGTGATGGGAACACAGAATAAGTAAGTCAATTTTATTTATATAGCACCTAATTAATATATTAAAGCTATTTAACATTATTAATAGGCTACTGAGTGACGGATGTTGTTGGTTTGCTGTGGAGTCACAGTTCTGACTTTCATTTTCAAACCGTCTGCTAGTTATTTTATTTTCAAGATCTGAGGTGAACTATCTGCTGCTGCTTTCAGTAGTATGGCAATAAAAGTAACGTAAAATGGTGTTCAAACTCCCATTAATAGCGTTTAACCCTAAATAAAGCCAATAATCAGTACCTGAGGGTGATCATTGTCATGGTAGTTTATGCTTGTTGTTTTGCCACAAAAAATAGAAACCGTTCCTAAATTAGAAATTTCGCAAACTACTTATATAAAATGAGCTGAAACAACACAATTCTCTAGATTTTTTGGGGGGGACAACTTAATTGTTATAAGTTCAATCCACTTAAATTTGTCAAAATAATTCAGTTAAATTAATCAATTTGTGTTGGGACAACACAAAGGAGTTGTGTGGAACCCAGCGTAGGATACACTCTAAAAAATGCAGGGTTCCACACAATTCCTTCATGTTGTCCCGAATACGAAACGATTAAGTTAACAAATTTAAGTAGATTGAACATCTAGAGAATTGTGTTGTTTCAGCTCATTTTTAATAAGTAGTTTGAACAAACAGCAAAAATATTGTGTTTGAGTGTGCTGGTGAGCTCTGCTTTAAATAACTGAATAAGAACTTGACTTCACAGAGTTTGTTATTTTGCAAGTTCAGAATTTTAAGTTGTTGACAGGTTTATACGAGTTAAGGCTGGTTTATACTTCTGCGTTGAGTGATCGTCATGCATTTATTCTTCTGCGTGCTGTTTGTGTTGCTCTGCAATAACACTTCTGAAACACTAGCTGGCAGTGAGGTTTTTATGTTCCTCTGTGTCGCGTTTCTTCGCGGGTGTTTTGTTTTTTCTGAACGCTACCTTACTGTACAAGTAGCTCAAACTCACTCATTCAGAGGCGGGACCCTCTGGCGGGTTTCCATCTAGAGCTACTTCACTGGACTCCACACTTGTAAACACTCGCTCCAATAGGTTCGCGCGGCTCTCGGTCCTGCCCACACTCGTCACAGCTACCAAGCCGACCAATCACAGAGCTTACACTGCACGTCGTTGCGACGTGTAGTTACATTTTTTTTTGAGAGGTGTGCGTCAGCCACAGCGAGGGCTATGCGACCGCGCAAAGGCTGTGTTGGACCATACGCGTGTGTTCGACGCAGAAGTTTAAATCAGCCTTTACTACAGAGACATGTTAATATGCAACTGTCAGTCAATTTGGTAGGCGGGAAAAACCGCACTCATACGTCATGTTGCAGTGGGTATCAAAATCACTGGTATTTGGATCTAGTTTTTAATAAAGACACTTGTTGTGTTTATATCACTCCAATATGACTGTGGACACACTAAACCTCCACACTGTTCTGTCCAAACTGCTTCCAAAAGTTTTGGATCATAGGAGCCCTTTTAAATAACTGAATAAGACTTTTTTGTTTTGTCCTCCGCAGCCGGTCCGCACTCTCCAGCGCATCGCTCTGCTGTACGATGCCAACCGGCCTCATTTCTCCATCGCGGCGGTGTCGGCCGGAGATGCCTCCGCCCTGGAGCCGCAACCGGTGTGCCCGGGCGGCTGTCAGGAGTGGAGCGCCACCGGCCCTGTGCAGAACGGGATGGATCACTGCATCTACACAGTGGAGATCGCCTTCAGCACAGAGATCTTCGGCACCTTCCGGCAGACCGTGGTCTTCGATTTGGGCTGCGAGCCGGTGCTGATGCAGAGAGTGATGGTGGACGCCGCATCCATCGAAGGTAGGACAGCAGAAAAATGAGGAGGATTAAAGGAATCGTTCACCCAAAAATGAAAATTCTGTAGTCATTTACTCATCCATTCCACCTTTTATGAGTTTCTTTCTTTAGTTGAACACAAAAGAAGATATTTTGAAGAATGCTGAAAACCTGTAACCATTGACGTTCATGGTATTTGTTTTTCCAACTATGGAAGTCAATGGTTACAGGTTTCCAACATTCTTTGAAATATCTTCTTTAGTGTTCAACAGAAATAAAGAATTAGTAGAATGTTTTTTGCAGTGTGAAGATCCTAACCACAAACACATCAGCATATCCTTTAAAAGTCCAGAGAAGTGCTTTGAAATGTGCATTATTTATGTTCGATGTTTGACGTAATCTCAACTAAAATATGAAGAGAGGGCGGGGCATAGAGTAGCTCCTCCCCTTAAAAAAAAACAGCCAATAACGTTTAGTTTTTATCACAGCTCTGCCAGTGAGAGTGGTTGAGCTTAAACGCATTAAATGAACAGCCAATGAGAAGGAGGAGGCGGGGCATGTCAGACACTAGAGAGCTTCTGATTGGTCAGAAGATTTGATGAGAAACTGAAGTATGAGGTGATGTCAAAACAAATCATTGATCCATTTAGGCGGAATTGACAAACTGCAAGCTTTGGATGTTTATATCAGTTTTATATCTTCTAAACGCCAATTTTGAGCACACTAGATTATAAGTATCCTTAAAACTAACAGACTTTACTGAATATTAGTTTTATAGGACATTTAAAGTCAGTGCTTTATCCTCATCATCCTCCGCAGACCTGGAGCACCTGTTGCAGGCACGGCAGCAGCTCCTGATGACAGCCAAGCGCTGGGACTCGTCCTGCAAAACCATCGTGGAGTTTGTCCCGAATGAGAACATGGACCTGGAGCGCAGTTTGCTGACCCGCTACCAGATCCCGCTGTCCGCTGACCTGCTCTTCACGCAGTCTGTCCTGGACAAAACCCTCACCAGAGACAACTACCAACCGCGGCTGCACGACCTGCTCTACATCGAGGAGATTGCGCAGTACAAGGAAGTCAGCAAGTGAGTAGTGCATCACATCTGCTCAGTAGTGTAAAGCAGTGGTCCTCAACCACCAGGCTGTGTACCGGTACCAGTCCGTGGATCAATTGGTCCCAGGCCACACATGAAATCATTAATTATTTCCGTTTCATTTATTATCTGAGTCTGAACGATCTTTTATTTAGAAAAATTGCCGTATCCTCTGTTGTGGTTTCCGGCTTTTCTCTTAATGAATCAAACTTAGTCTGGAGGTTATGAATATCAGAAGAATATACTTTATTGGAATATTTTCCAAAAAAGCAGAGACAACCTGGAGCAGACCCATCTCGGTCTCTCCCCATGACAAATCCAATGTCCCTCAAATTTACCATACCCTTTATCCTTGCTTCCTCCCACCTTTGTGTTTTCACAGCTGGTTCCTGGTTCAACAGGCCTCTCCCAGCTCCTACTACTTCACGACCCCAATTTAAAGCCCCCTTGTCTTGTTGGCCCTTATGATGTAAAGATCTAATGTACTCATACCTGTTTTTCCACATACAGTTCACATTTGGCAATCATGACTAGACACTTCTCTCCCATATAGTATGTGTCTTTTCAAACATACATGACAGTTTCAACATATGTTGTATACATTTCATGCTTTTCTGACACAGATGGTTCTCATTGTATCCCCAAGTCCTCTCTCATGCGCTTTTATGACCCCTTTGGCTTAACCTATCACCTGTTTTCAAAGACACATGGCAGATTCATCTGGTCCTCCACTCACCCAATTAAATATGTCTTCACATAGGTTTAGAAAATAAAAATCTTCTTCACCTCTCGGTTACATCTCGGTCACTTGAGCGGCCAAATTTAACCCACAAGCAGCAAAATAAGTAAGAAACAGACGTCTTTGGAAAGTTTCTTTGCTAAGGGGAAAAGGCCCAGTGAAGGACCCGTGAACTGCCAAGGAATGAATCCGCAACCCATTTGTCAACAAATCAGGTGAATCCAGCATCCAGCATGCTGGAGATCACAAATGACGGCGGCCTTTTAGGGGCCGTTCACATATCACATGTTTTCTAGAGTTCGCACAAGTTCGTTATTTCCAATAGAGGTGCGTGGCTTGTGAGCAAGCGGCATGACGCGCTCGCACCTTCCAGACCAGACGCACCTAGTTGAATGAATACCGTGAGCGCACCGCGAGTGACGTGACAAGAACTGACCAAACAGCTTCAGCTTGTATAGAATAAACACATTTCGGTAGACTAATTATCTCAGACAAACACAGAGCACTCAAATACTGCAGTGCTTTGTCATTTTATCCATAAATAAAGCTTGCATCAGAGTGACAGCAATGCTCTGTCAGCTTGTCATCCTCTAAGAAAACGGCTGATGGTCGCCTAGCAACCTACGAAACACCGCAATTGTCATGCGTTGACCGGTCCACGGTGATTAAATGGTTGAGGACCACTGCTGTAAATTAACAAATTACAAATACTCAAATAACTGTAATTGAGTAGTTTTTTTCTCAGGAATTGTACTTAACTAAGTAGATTTAAAGTGTTGTACTTTTACTTTCACTTGAGTACATTTTTAGTGCTGTATTGGTACTTTTACTGCACTATTTTCCTTCAACCTGCAGTCACTACTTAAATTTTTTACCTGTATTTTTTATATATTTGATTCGCTAAGTAGAATAATCAGTCCTGTGATTCCCGTCCAATCAAATCACGTATAGAAAAATCGCATCATACAGAACAACCTCAAGACTCGGGCACATTATAAATGGGCAAATATGTACTGTACAGTAGTGTTGGGTATCGTTTTGGGGATATTTCGATCCCGGTGCTAAATCGATACTTTTAAAACGGTACCTGTGCCAAAACGGTGCCTGAACCGATACCTTTGAGCCACAAAATTATGGTGGATGACTCTAGAAAAATCTTTTATTCGACAAAAAATATATTTTAATCATTTTAATTGAACAGTATAATTAAAGTTTAAAGTATACATCTATTCATATTTTATATATTTGAATTGCATTAATATATTTCTTTTGATCGTTTGTTTGTTAGCATTAATTTAAGATTTGCATTAGGCAATTAGCATTACATTAGCTTACTGCTAACCTGTGGAATGGCTGTCATCAAAATCAGGGAACACCTTTTTTCTAGGGTTGAGGCTTGTGACTACGTTTACATGGACATCAGTGATCTAATGATTTGCCTTAATCTGAAAAAGACAATAATATGATGAAGGTGTTTACATGAGATGCTTTATGAATGTTCCTTTTCATGATCCCGTTTTACATGTTATAGCACATAGATTGATTATTGTTAATGCGTCATATTAAAATCAAGAGTATTGGTGTCCATATAAACGTACTCCGTGAAAGTGCCAGATGATGTCGCAAGCTGTCAAAGACAGTGCATTCCTCTGCCTTTAAGTTGATTCCATGCGCCCTCAAATGTTTCATTAAGTTTGATGTGTTCCCCCCTTTGTGAAGCATCTGCTTCACGTTGCTGTGTCAGAATCCTTGCTTGTAAAATATAGCCACACTTTAGAACGCTTAGTTTAAGCAAATTAGATGAACGTGATTATGTGTGTTGATGAAGAGATATCTAAGCAACAAGAACAAACGCCTAACATCACCGACGGTGTCCGTATCCCTCAAAGTTGTTTAGAATTAAATGTTTAGAGATGGTGTGACCAACGCGTACCTATTTGTGCCTTTGATGCACCCCTTGATGCTTCTTACATCCTTGTCGCAACACCAGTGGCACCGAAATTAGGCACCGATTCGGTACCCAACCCTACTGTACGATGTGGAAGCATTAAAAGTGTCTAAGAAGACACAAAATCATTACAGAGAGACTGAAAATCACCAAATGACCTTAAACAATCACTAAATGCACTACAGAATGTTACGTTTTCACACACACATGCACAAAAAGCATGTAAACGCATCAGCCATTCACGGCGTAATACACACTACTCTTGAGTACTTTTAGAAGGGCTACTTTTTACTCATACTCTGAGTAATATTTACAACAGATACCTTTACTCTACTTGCACCACATTTATGAGCAACTAATGGTACTTTTACTTGAGTATGATGTTTCAGTACTCTTTCCACGCTATTTGTCAGCAATGCCCGTGCTTTCACTTATCCATCGATGTAAAAAAGTGATGTAATTATAATTTTGGTAATTGAAAAAAATATTTGCATACTGACCACCGGGGAAAACTCCCGATCATAGATATATGTATATATGTGTATATCTCTGGCTCTGGATGGCCAGTCCTCCACTGCACCTTGGTCCCACATTCATTTCAAAGCAGCGCTACCCTGTACTAAAATGGCGGCTCTATTGACGCATTCCTTCCAATAAACACCAATAGCGTAGGCGACATCTAATGTAAATATCTATGCACTTTACTTAGGAGCAGCCATGGCATATGGTTAGTGCTTGGTTAGTTAGTGGTTAGTGCTTGAAAAGTGCTTAAAATTGACTTTGGAAAAAGTGTAAGAATCCTGGAAACCTCTAAGGAGTTTTATCTTGTATAGTTTTAGTGACTTTGAGTAAATGTGCCTCCAATTGCATAATGTTTCTTTATAAAGGCAAAATTCCAAATGATACTTCAGTAGTTTTATTAATAACTCCTATTTTTCACCACTAGAGGTCAGTGGTGTTTCTTAAAAAAGCTTTGCAAGCATTGACTGGGAGTTGCCATGCTGATTAAAGTAAAATTATTATTTATATATATATATATATATATATATATATATAGAGAGAGAGAGAGAGAGAGACTGCAGCAGTTTTACATTACCAGTTATTTTGTTCAATATTCTGCTTTAATTAGTATAGTTATAGTTTTGACATGCAAAATAAGGTCTGTATATGCTGCATAGTGACTAATGAGAGACATGCTTTTGTTATTTCTGCACAGAAGCTTCTAAAAACATCTGCAGATTTATGCAGAAGGATTTTGGGAGCATAACTTAATCTTAAAACATGAAATAAACTACTTAACTTTTATCTAAGGTTTACAATGCAAATCCAATTAGATCCACGTGTTTGGTAACGTAAGTAAGTCTCTCATATAATATCTTACCTACTAAATAACAGAAAATATTACTTTGCAAACTGTACGGTACATAACATTAATGAACACTATGCAAATGTTTATTTGATTTTTATTGAAATTAATATAAAAACTGAATAAATATATATTTACACACATAAGTAAATATGATGTTTTGAAAAATGTGTCCCAGGAGGAATTGAAGGTCATATCTGACGTTTTTAATGTAAATGTTTGTAATTTTTTATTTTTTAACTTATTTACTTACCTGCTTTATATATTTGCTTTTTTGTTTATTTATTTACTTACCTACTTATTTATTGACTTATTCACTCATTTAT
>CAIGQV010016663.1:649913-661925 GCA_903798115.1 Danio jaintianensis | reverse complement strand
CTTATTCACTCATTTATTTATGTATTTATTTACTTACCTACTTATTTGCTTATTTGTTTGTTTATTTACTTATTTTGTTTATTTGTTGGTTTGTTATTTGTTTGCTCATTCATTGATTTATTGGTTTATTTACTCAACTACCTACTTTTTTATTTCTTTATTTACTTGATTACCTACCTACTTTATTTATTTACTTGCATATTTATTTATTTGTTTGTTTATGTATTTATTTACTTGCCTACCTGCTTATTTGTTTTGTATGTTTGTATTTATTTACTTAATTACCTACCTACATTATTTATTTGCTTACATAATTATTTATTTATCTGTTTGTTTGTTTATTTATTTACTTACTACTTTATTTGTTTGTTTACTTTATTTGTTTGTTTATTTATTTATTTACTCAACTACCTACTTATTTTTTATTTATTTATTTACTTGCTTATCTACCTACTTTATTCATTCATTTTATTTTATTTTTTATTTTTTTGTTAATGTATTTATTTATTTACTTGCCTAACTATTTATTTATTTATTTATTTAAGTACTTACCTATTTAATTATTTACTTATTTAATTATTTACTTATTTGTGTATATATTTATTTACTTGCTTACCTACCTACTTGTTTTTGTATTTATTTATTTCGTCATTTACTTAATTACCTACCTACTTTATTTGCTTACATATTTATTTATCTATTTGTTTGTGTTTATTTACTTACCTACTTTGTTTATTTGTTTGCTTATTCATTGATTTATTTATTTACTCAACTACCTACTTCTTTATTTCTTTATTTACTTGCTTACCTACCTACTTTATTTACTTATTTATTTGTTTATGCATTTATTTGTTTACTTGCCTATCTATTTATGTTTTGTATTTATTTATTTACGTGATTACCTAGCTACTACTTTTTATTTGATTACATATTTATTTATCTATTTGTTTGTTTGTTTATTTACTTTGCTTATTTGTTTATTTGTCTGTTCATTTATTTATTGATTGATTTATTTACTCAACTACCTACTTATTTCTTTATTTACTTGCTTACCTATCAACTTTATTTATTTATTTATTTACTTGCCTATTTTGTTTATTTGTTTGTTTACTTTGTTTGCTCATTCATTGATTTATTTACTCAACTACTTATTTCTTTATTTCTTTATTTACTTGCTTACCTACCTACTTTATTTATTTACTTACATATTTATTTATTTGTTTATGTATTTATTTACTTGCCTACCTACCTACTTTATTTCTTTGCATACATATTTATTCATTTGTTTGTGTTTACTTATTTGTTTACTTAATTACTAACCTGCCTATTTACGTATTTATTTATTTATTTATTTACTCAACTACCTGCTTATTTGTATATTTGTTTTTGTTTATTTAATTACATTTGTTTACTTTATTTGTTTGTTCATTCATTTATTTAATTTACTCAACTGCCTACTTATTTATTTCTTTATTTACTTGCTTACCTACCTACTTTATTTATTGATTGATTTATTTACTTATTTGTTTATGTATTTATTTATTTACTTGCCTACCTACTTATTTGCTTATTTATTTATTTACTTAATTACTTACCTATTTACTTATTTCATTATTTACATATTTATGTATTTATTTATTTACCTACCAGCCTACCCATTTTATTTATTTATTTATTTATTTATTTATTTATTTATTTATTTATTTATTTATTTATAGACTCAATGTGCTCTAAAAAAAAGAGCATATTTGCTGTTTTTTTGTATTTACTTGCTTACCTAACTGCTTATTTGTTTATTTATTTATGTATTTATTTAACTGGCTGCTTATTTACTTATTTAATTACTTTGTTTCTTTATGTATTTTTTTACTAACCTACTTTTATTTATTTACTTGCTTGCTTATTTATATGTATTTATTTATATTGTATCAACTCTTATTGAACTATGAAGTTGTTACTGAAGTTATTATTATGTAATATGTTGTTATCTATATTGATCTTGCCATGACTAAAGTGGCAATAAATAAACAAACAAACATAAGTAAATAACTACACATTTTTTTCCATGCACAATTTCCATATGTGGGCCTACAGATGACCAAGTCTCTAATTGCTGCTATATTGTGTTTTCCTAAATATCCTGGTTTGTTTGTTTCCCTCACAGATTCAACATTAAGGTTAACCTGCAGCTGGTGACGAGCTTCATGCTGACGGGCATTTCAGGCGGTGCCAAATACGCTCAGAACGGACAACTGTTTGCACGCTTCAAGCTGACGGAGACTCTATCTGAAGACACGCTGGCCGGCAGACTTGTCATGACGAAGGTCAACTCTGTGCTCCTGCTGCCTGTTTTTAAAGAGTGCATGGGCCAGAACCAGCCAGCGGGAGCCAAGGAGCGCGTTTATGAGGCATTAATTGAGGAGAAAACGAAGGATTACATCTTCCTGCGGGTCTGTAAGGAGTGCTGTGATGAGCTGGGGCTGGTGGCCGATCAGGAGCTGCAGGTATATTATGGCAGCATTTAAAGGGGGCCTATTATGCACGTTTTTACAAGGTGTAAAATAAGTCTGTAGATCTGAAGATCTTAATGTTTTCTAACGCCCGATTCACACATCGCGTCAGCGTCAATGCTTCCCATTCAATTTGAATGGGTGACGTCAAGTGTTGCCGAACTGAATTGTGGGTCCGTCGGCACTGCTTCAGCTGGGTTGCTTGCTGCAAAAGTTGGGAATTTCTCAACTTTTCAAGCGCCAATGGAAGCGTCAGCCATTCAGATCAATTTATGCAAATACCCCAGTTCAGACAGTAGCTGATTGCGGACTAATTTCATTGGCTGCCGCTGCTATGACGATCACGTCAGCCCCAACTTCAGACACGCCCTCAGTCAAGCGTTGGCGCTGAAGCCCCGTGTGAATGCACGGTAACTCTGAAACTGACCCTTTTAGGCTTTGATCCTAATTGTGGCGTTTTGGTGACTGTTGCTTTAAATGCAAATGAGATTGTGCTCTTTTCAGAAGAGGGTGGATCTACAGATGTCAATACAGGACTAATGTCCTATGCTAATAAGGGAGAGATGGTCACTAGTGGGCGGGGCTTTCCCCCTCTGATCACATCATACAAAGGGAGAATGTCAATCAAAGTGTTTCTGCAGACTGTTTTTATCAAGTCTGATTATAAACAATCACATTAATAAATATTTACCATTAGAAGCTGGTTATATTCACACACTGCTGACACACAACTGTGTTTAAACCCCTTATAAAGGTGGTTTTTGCATATTAGGTGCCCTTTAGGAGTTGACCATGTAAACAGAGATCTTTGATGACCTTATGATCAGTCATAATCATAGTAAACCCAAACCCAATTAATACAAGTGGAGTAATGTTTTCCCTGTGGAAAAACTAAAACTGTGAAATGTCTATGCAGTCTACATGGCAGTCTGTGGATACCACAGTAGTAGTAAGACCAACGTAAAATGAAAAGTTGCTTTTTTTCTAGGCTGAAATTACCCTAACTTTACCCTAATTACCCTAGTTAAGCCTTTAAATGTCACTTTAAGCTGAATACTAGTAAATATCTAGTCAAATATTATGTGGTCATCATGGCAAAGAGAAAAGAAATCAGTTATGAGAAATTAGTTATTAAAACTATTATGATTAGAAATGTGTTGAACAAAATCAACAGAAATTGGGGAAAAAATATACAGGAGGGCGAATAATGCAAACCTCAACTGTACATAGAAGTGTGTGAATAAGTCCTGTGTGTGTGGCAGGTGGAGCTGCAGTTTCAGCTGAACAGGCTTCCTCTGTGTGAGATGCACTACGCTCTGGACCGCGTCAAAGATAACAGTATCCTGTTTCCAGACGTCAGCCTCACTCCCACAATCCCCTGGAGTCCCAACAGGTACCACTGCACGCACAGATCCACATGAGTGACTACACACAGAGAGACACAAAGAGACGAAGTAATGTTTGACAATTGACTTTTTCTTGTACATCAATAGTTTTTTCTCCTTAGACTAGATCGATTTGAACTTAATATTGAGACAGACTTGGAATTCTGGGAAAAAAAATTGATTTCATCTTGTAACTACACCCCCCCCATAATAGAAACATGTTAAACACATGCTAATTCATAAGGAATCATGCTAAAACATGCTAATTAATACTAGAATCATGTTAATTAGTAGCAGAAACATACTATCAACATGCTAGTTTGTACTATAAAATGGTAACAACGTGCTAAGTAATGTAACTAACATGTTACTAGCAAGTAATTGTAGTTTTAGCGGTTTAAAAACCTTTACTTTTCCAAAACCGTGGTAAACCTTGGAACCAGTTATCATCCCATGACTCTCCTGCAGCGCTACATCCCTCACAGAGAGCAGCAGCTGCACTAGCAGGACGTGTCAGTGTGTTAGTAGGCAGTATGTAAGCTCTCTCTCTCTCTCTCTCTCTCTCTCTCTCTCTCTCTCTCTCTCTCTGTGTGCCACAGGCAGTGGGACGAGCAGCTGGATCCGCGTCTGAATGCCAAGCAGAAGGAGGCGATTCTGGCCATCACCACCCCGCTCTCCATCAGCCTCCCGCCGGTACTCATCATCGGACCCTACGGCACCGGCAAGACCTTCACGCTGGCCCAGGCTGTCAAACACATCCTCAAGCAGCCCGAGTCACGGTGAGCGGGACAAAAAAAAAAACACCTCATGCTTTATTATTATTATTATTAAGATTTTTTATTTATTTATTTATTTTTCCCGATTTTTTATTTATTTTTTTTATTATTATTTTTTTTATATATATATAAATATATATATTTTTTTATAAATTTTTTTTTTCCCTCGATTTTTTTTATTTATTTATTTTATTTATTTTTTTTATTCACAATTTTATACTTTTTTTTTCAAGATTTTTTTGTTTTAAATTTCCTGTATGTTTCCCCCTAATTAAAAAAAAAATAAAATTCCCCGATATTCCCCCCCTTTTTTTCCCCTCAATTGTTTTTTTATTTATTTTTCACTATTTTTTCCCCTCTTTTTTTCCCTCTTTTTAAAATTTTTTTATTTTATATTTATTTATTCATTTATTTATTTTCCCCCCGATTTTATTAATTTTTTGTTTTGTTTTAATTTTCCCCCAAAAAATTTGATTTTTAAAATTAATTAATTAATTTTCCAGATTTTCTTTTCCCTATATATATATACACATACATATATACATACATACAACCTCTTCCCCAACAATTTAAATGCTTACAGATGAGGGAATTAAAAAAAACAATATAAAATAAAATAACACAAAATAAAAAAATACTGCCACCATAAATTCTTTTCAGGGGATACATTTGTACCTCAAGTTACATTGGTGATAGGTCAGTTAACCTCTAAACTCTAAATGTACATATCTAAATATCTTGTAATTCATCATAGATATTTACATTAGATGTCGCCTACGCTATTGGTGTCTATTGGAAGGAATGCGTCAATAGAGCCGCCATTTTAGTACAGGGTAGCGCTCCTTTGAAATGAATGCGGGACCAAGGTGCAGTGGAGGACTGGCCATCCAGAGCCAGAGATATACACATATATACATATATCTATGATCGGGAGTTTTCCCCGGTGGTCAGTATGCAAATATTTTTTTTAAGTTACAAAAATTATAATTACATCACTTTTCTACATCGATGGATAAGTGAAAGCACGGGTATTGCCGATAAAGTGTGTGTTTGTGTGCATGGAAACGTATTATCCTCCCTCCCTGTTAAATTTGATCTAATCCATGTCCTGAAACACCCCCCCTCTCCCGCTTTCACTTCTCATTCTAACGGAGGGAGCGATTTGTTTGTGAATGAACCCCCGTTATGAACGACTCGTTCTCTTAGCTGATAATAATACAAGTTTCTAGCACCGCAGCGTCTTGCTGTCATATTTAACTTACATTGCTTGCTGATTTTATTCAACAAAACTAGCATAAGCCTAGTATTTGGTGCAAGTTGGTGCTACATTGCCTTATGGACAGTGCAGTAAGAGACTGTATTATCATCAATAACGTTACTTGTTGAGCACAAAAGTTTATAACATACAAAAACGTAAAAAACGAAATCTTACCTATGAAATGTTCTGCCTTTGTGCTTTGTTTTCTTTGTTTGCTCGTTCCTACACCCGTTCACAGCACTAAAGTCCAGCATCTTCACATTGGCTTTAGTCTTGACTAGTGCGGTTGAAGGACATTTGTCCTGGAGCACTGTACAAATGTGGAGGCGCTATTGACGCATGCTCAGGGTCCGTATGCGATATCTAGTGTATATATCTATGGTAATTCATTTGTAGACATGCAGTCATTTTAGGAGCTTAGTGTTGTCAAGAGTGAAAAAGCACGCAGGACAGTACAGTACAGTACAGCATAACCTCTTTTTTTTTTTTCAGCTTATATTTTCGTCCATTTATTTCTTTCAACGTAAAAAACCTAAAAATTAAATTGTCATCCGCTGAAAATTCCGTGCTTCCGTGCTAGGGTTGCACAATATATCGATATCACAATGTGTGTATCCACAATAGTCACATCGCAGGATTAGATTATTAATCACAGTGGAATGAACCACCAACTTATCCAGCATATGTTTTACACAGCAGATGCCCTTCCAGCTGCAATCCAGTTCTGGGAAACACCCATACACACACATACACTACGACCAATTTAGTTTATTCAATTCACCTATAGCGCATGTGTTTGGACTGTGGGGGAAACCGGAGCACCCGGATGAAACTTACACCAACACAGGGAGAACATGCAAACTCCACACAGAAACGCCAACTGACCCAGCCGGGACTCGAACCAGTGACCTTCTTGCTGTGAGGCGCCAGTGCTAACCACTGAGCCACTGTGTCGCCCAGATGATGTTATTATTTTAAAATAATTTATACAATGACGACCATGTTATTTTATGTTTGATTCTGTACCTGGATAATGTCAGACTCTACAGAAAACCACAAAACGCTCTTTGTTTCGCTTTTATCTTTGCTCTGTTGTATTTAACATAAATTTTGACTTATGCAAACGCACCGCATAGAAAAAGACTCGATCATCCCAATGCATCTAAATGAATTAATTATTTCCAAATAGAGCTGTTCGATTTATCTGGTGAAATTATATTCATATCGCAACACTTATAATCGCAGAAAAACAAAATATCGCAGATTTTTCCAATATCGTGCAGCCCTACTGTAAGTAAAGTCGTGCTTTGCGGAACCACGCTGTAGTATAAGTGAATAGTGTTGTCAAAAGTATTGAGTTTGGTACTGAAATTTTAAAAACATCCATTTTTACATTTGAGCACTGATTGGCCGCTCTGTTCACATGCTCAACGTGAAATGGCTGTGATTGGCTGGGAAGGTCATCAGTTCACCACTGTTCACCAAGCGCAAACACGGATACAGGGACATGAAGCATTTTAAAGCCCTGTAGATTAGTCGATCCATCAGCGGATCGCTCGTATGTCAGCTTATAGACTGATCAGCTGATAGAGGCGATTTTAAAACGCTTCATGTGTCCCTGTATCTGTGATTGCACTCAGTGAACAGCAGTAAAGAGTAAGATACACTTCATCAAAAAATGAAAATTGCCATCCTTTAGTTATCCTCTGCTTGACACAAACCTTGAATACAAAAGAAGAGGATATTTTGAAGAATTGAAAACCTGTAACTACTTATAGTATTTGTTTTTCCTACTATGGAAGTCAGTGGTTACAGGTTTCCAACATTCTTCAAAATATCTTTTTGAGTTCGACGGAATAAAGAAACTCATACCTTTTTAAGTATATAGGTATAATTCTGCCTTCAGAGTTCAATTTAAAAGGTTTGCAAAATTATATGACTTAATAAATAATTACTACTATGGAAGTCAATGGTTACAGGTTTCCAACGTTCTTCAAAATATCATCTTTATTGTTCGATGGAAGAAAGAAACTCGTTCATTTTATAAGTATATAAGTATAATTCAGCCTTCAGTTATCGAGTTCAATTTAAAAGGTTTGCAAAATTATATGACTTAATAAATAATTACTACTATGGAAGTCAATGGTTACAGGTTTCCAACATTCTTCAAAGTATCTTCTTTAGTGTCCGACAGAAGAAAGAAACTCATAAATTTTATAAGTATATAAGTATAATTCAGCCTTCAGTTATCAAATTCAATTTAAAAGTCTTACAAAAATTATATGACTTAATAAATAATTACTACTATGGAACTCTACTATGGTTACAGGTTTCCAACATTCTTCAAAATATCTTCTTTAGTGCTCAATAGAAGAAACAAAAATTTTATAAGCATCCAAGTATAATTTTACTTATTATATAGAGTAAATAAGTATAATAGTAAATAATAATAATAATTTTAGGAACCACTTGAGAGTAAATAAGGAGTGTTTAATTTTTGTGTGAACTACCCTCTTTAAAAGCAAATTGTCATTTTAAACATTGGTTCATGAACATTTCTGCCTCCACATTGTCTTGCCTCATAGACCTCCACTGTTAGCCGAAAAACACATTGTGTTTGTGTATAAATGTGTATGTTTGTGTGTGTGTTGAGCGACGAATCGAAATGTCCTGTGGTGAAAACAGCATCGCACAGATGTAGTCAATAGAGCTTTACTTGTATCGATCCCCAAACATTTCTTGCTAATGACGAGAACTAGCCTTAAGGAGCAGAGGAACTGAACACGTTTAAGACGTTTTGTTTATTTATTTATTTTTCCTCCATTTCAGGGTTCTGATCTGCACACACTCAAACAGCGCCGCCGATTTGTACATTAAAGATTACCTTCATCCATACGTGGAGGCGGGAAATCCACACGCACGACCTCTCAGGTAACACTCATGCTTACATTGCTTTTTTTTTTATTATTGTCAATTTTTTAAATAATATTTAAGTTGGTATTAACGTTAATTTGTTTTACATTTTTTTGGTTTTTGGTTTGATATTTGTGGCATTTAATTTGACTTTGTGTTTAGATGAAGTCTTTTATTTAGAAATTTGATGTATATGTGTCACAAGAACACCATTTGAGCATAAACGCGTAAATATTGTGTTTAAAATGGCTGAAAAAGTCTGTTTCTGCTTTCGGCTGAAAAGTAGCATTTAGCATAGCATGCTACAATAAATGACAGTTGACATATTTCCGTTCAATATTTTAATAAAAACCACACGTTTTGAGCAAATAAGTAAATATCTGAATATGTAAATTAATTAGTGGTTTTGAATGAATTGTTTGAACGAAAGTTTCACTGAATAGCATTTAGCATAGCATGCTACAATAAGTGACAGTTCATATATTAGAAGCTGAAAAAGTCTGTTTCTGCTTTCAGCCGAAAAGTAGAATTTAGTATTTAGCGTAGCATGCTACAGTAAATGACAATTGGTGTAAATTTGAGCTAAAAAACTGTTTGTTTATGCTTTTCAGTTAAAAAGAAGTTGGCATGTAGCATAGCATGCTAAAATAAATTACATTTGTTGTATTTTGAGGTGAAAAACAGTCAGTTTCTACTTTCTGCTGAACAGTAGAAGTTGGCATGTAACATAGCATGCTATAACAATTCACAGTTGGTGTATTTTAAGGGTGAAAAACAGTCAGTTTTAAATTTCGACCGAGAAGTGGATGTTAGCGTTTAGCATAGCATGCTATACTAGATGACAGTTGACGTATTTTAAGCTGAAAAAAGTGTTTTTGAATTCAGCCGAAAAGTAGAATTTAGCATTTAGCATAGCATGCTACAATAAATGAGAGTTGCCGTCATGATGAGACTTGTGTACCATCTTTAAGATAACACATAATAGCACCTGATGAACGTCGTCGCCTGTGTTTGTCCAGGGTTTACTTCAGGAACCGCTGGGTGAAGACTGTCCACCCACTGGTGCAGCAGTACTGCCTGATCTCCAGAGCGCACTTCACCTTCCAGATGCCCACGCGGCAGGACGTGGAGCGCCACCGTGTGGTGGTGGTCACGCTCAACACATCCCAGTACCTCTGCCAGCTCGACCTGGAACCAGGTGAGGGTCCCAAACCACTCCCTATACACTATATAGTGCACTTTATCAGGCAGCTTTGTAGTGATTTTCTGAATTCTAAGTGAACAAATCCATTCCCTTACATTTCTACTTATTTCTAGTGCCATACAGAATCTGTGGATACTTTTAATATATATTTCTGTGCAGGATTTATGCAAAATATTTTGAGAGTTTTTAGTAACTAAAAACTTTCAACTAAAATTAATAACTTTTTATTTCAGCTTTACAATGCAAATCCAATTAGATTCAATTCATCTTTATTTCTATAGCGCTTTTACGATGTAGATTGTGTCAAAGCAGCTTCACATAGAAGATTACAGATGTTTTTTTCTATATTTTAATCAGATATGAGTGTGAAATCCACCCGCAAGACGTGTCTTTAGCGTGCAGAGACCATGAGGGATGAATGTATATGCAAATAATGCTTCCAGATGGCAGAGATGCAACCAAAATATCAACCAAAAAGCTAAATTAATCATTATGGTGGCTTGAGAAAGTCAACATACTGTTATACTACTTAAACTGCTTTACTACTTAAACTGTTACACTACTTAAACTGCTTCCGTCTTCTTAGACTATTAGGAACGCATCTCCTCCTAGACCTTTCATACTACAACCACCAAACTAACCACAAAGCTCCAAACTATACTGAATTAAGTTTGCTAAAATCTATATTTTTTATAGATCCACTTATTTGGTAAACAAAGCAAGTCTCTCATATAATATATCTACTAAAAGACAGAAAATATCACTTAATATTACGAATTAGTGTTGTCACGATACTGGAATTCGGTACCAATCGATACTGAAGTTTTAAAAACGTCCATTTCCCGTTAACATTTGAGCGCTACTGAGCACGTTCTTAAACAGCGCTGATTTACCGTTGTGTTCACGTGCTCAACAGAAATGACTGTGATTGGCCGTGAAGGTCATCAGTTCACCAAACTCACCGCTGTTTACTGAGTGTCACCACAGATACAGAGACACTGGAGTCACGTCGATCAGCTGGTTTGTCTATAAGCTGACATACGAGCGATCCGCTGATGAATCGCAGCTTTAAAACGCTCCAATGTCCCTGTATCTGTAGTTACACTCAGTAAACAGTCGTGAGTCAACTTTAAGTCGGATCAGTTGGAAAAGATATAGCAACTTAATTCAGTATAGTTTGGAGCTTTGTGGTTAGTTTGGTGGTTGTAGTATGAAAGGTCTAGGAGGAGATGCGTTCCTAATAGTCTAAGAAGACGGAAGCAGTTTAAGTAGTGTAACAGTTTAAGTAGTATAACAGTATGTTGACTTTCTCAAGCCACCATAATGATTAATTTAGCTTTTTGGTTGATATTTTGGTTGCATCTCTGCCATCTGGAAGCATTATTTGCATATACATTCATCCCTCATGGTCTCTGCACGCTAAAGACACGTCTTGCGGGTGGATTTCACACTCATATCTGATTAAAAGAGGAAGACTGTATCGGAGCGCTGCACAGCTGGACGGGCCGCATTAAAGGCCTCCTGCAGGAGCAGCTACTCTACAGTTTTATTAGCACAGGCTAATTTCCTCCCATGCGTCTGAGCGCTGGATCATCTGTTGCTATGCGACGCCGCTCGTCTGTCTCACACACTCAGCATCATTAACACCCAGCGCTGGCGTCACTTTTTTTTTTCATTTGTCTCCTGCCTTTTCATGTAAAGACATTACTGCTGACTTCCAGCATTTTGAGTTCATTCCCTTCCACTGACGCCGACGTTTGGAGGTCTTATGGTCCAAATAATAACGTCTATTGATATATATAATATATCTGACTTAATAGGGAGGTTTGATTTTCTTTTGAAGAAACAGCCGTTGGAGCCAATTAGATTCTGAATGTCTTACACAACGTCTAAAACACACACACACACACATCCACACACACACTCAAATATTTAGTTGGAAATAATGAAGGTCTGTTTTTTTTAC
>CAIGQV010016663.1:632187-647187 GCA_903798115.1 Danio jaintianensis | reverse complement strand
CAGGAGATCACATGCAGGTACATCATAACACTCAAAACAGCAGCTCTCAGAACACACACTCAGGCTAACAAAGCATTTATAACACAAACCGAGAGTTCCGGTGTGATGAGGTCACGAGAAAACCACAAATGTCCCTTTAGATGGACCGTATTTGCACCCTATGATGGGATAAATAAAAATAATAAAAAATTAAATTATTTGCCCAGTTGTTTATGAATGAATGAATGAAATTTCTTTTTAAATGAACAAAAATAGGGGGCGGCACGGTCTCTCAGTGGTTAGCACTGTTGCCTCACAACAAGAAGGTCGCTGGTTCGAGCCTCGGCTGGGCCAGTTGGCATTTCTGTGTGGAGTTTGCATGTTCTCCCCATGTTGGCGTGGGTTTCCTCCGGGTGCTCCGGTTTCCGGTTTAGCTAACTTAACAGCTGTACTTTAAGAACTTGGCAAGTTCATGTAAAAATTATATTTACATATTTACTACAAGATACAATACAGTGGTCCCTTGTTTATCACGGGAGTTACGTTCTAAACATAACCCGCGAGAGGGGAAATCCGCCAAGTAGTCCGCTTTATTTTTTACAATTATAATAGATGTTTTAAGGCTGTAAAACCCCTCACTGCACACTTTATACACTTCTCTCAGACAGGCATTAACATTTTCACGCTTTTCTCTCTTGTTTAAACACTCTCAAAGTTCAAACTTGTGTAGAAAAATAAGTCCAGTATTATAGACTGAAACCAAAGATCAAAACCTGATGTCAGGTGCAAACATTCATCGCTGTCAGTAAAAGGTTCATAAAGCTTTTTAGCTTTTGTGTGGATAATGTTGGCGTCCAGCGTAATGTTCTTTATCCTGCAGTCACTGATCCACAAAACTAAAGCAGACTCCATCCTTAAGGGGGTCACACACCGGATGCGCCGCGCACCCCTTATGTTTTATTATACATCAGACTTCAAACTAGGGATCTAGCTGGCAGCTAGCTCTCTGCACTGCAACTCTCACATGGTCACCCACTGAAGCTAAGCAGGGCTGCGCCTGGTCAGCACCTGGATGGGAGACCACATGGAAAAGCTAGGTTGCTGCCGGAAGTGGTTTTAGTGAGGCTAGCAGGGGGAGCTCAACCTGCGGTCTGTGTGGGTCCTAACGCCCCAGTATAGTGAAGGGGACTCTATACTGCTCAGTGAGTGCCGTCTTTCGGATGAGACGTTAAACCAAGGTTCTGACACTCGTTAAAAATCCCAGGATGTCTTTTGAATAGAGTCGGGGTTTAACCCAGGCATCCTGGCCAGATTTGCCCACTGGCCTTGGTCCATCATGGCGTCCTAACCATCCCCAAATCATAATTGGCTTCGTCACTCTGTCTCCTCTCCACCAATCAGCTGGTGTGTGGTGTGTGGTCTGGCGCAATATGGCTGCCATCGCGTCATCCAGGTAGATGCTGCACACTGGTGGTGGACGGGAAATTCCTCCCAATGTGTAAAGCACTTTGAGTGTCCAGAAAAGCGCTATATAAATGTAAGGAATTTATTTATTTTGGTATTATTTTTTTAGGGATGCAACGATTAACCGATTTTTACTATTAAACGCACTTTAATTCGTCACAGTTCATTAATCGTAAAGCCTTCTCAACACCGCGGAACAAAACTGCTGCAACTAAACAAAGTTATGCTAATGGTTTCAAGTTTCGAGCTTGCACACCGAGGCTAATACGCACGCACACTGGATTAGCTATGGCTGAGGCTATCAACTAAGGGCCGTTCACGTCACGTCTTTTGTGAGCGCAAGTTCATTACCTCCAATGGAGGCACGCGCATATTAGGAGCGAAGCGCATTTACATGATTAAGTCCTTACAATACAATTAGATTAGACAAATACTATTTTTTTTTTTATTCTTATATTTATTTATTTATTTATTTGTATTCATTGTTCTGTCATTTATTTTCAGCGTGAACTTATTATTTGTTTAAATGTCCAAAACTTTTTTTCACTTGCTTTTAAGTCCAAAGAGAAATGGACTATTGTTTGTTTTTTATTATTACTTTGTGCTGTATTAATTAGTTACTGAGCAGCAATAAATAACACTTTAAAATATAAGGAGTTGTCGTCATGTGATTTTCGAAACTAGTAGTGTTTTGATGATGAATGCACAATAATCATAACCGTGATTATTCCTTAGACTATAATCGCACAACCAAAATCTATAATCGTTGCATCCCTACTTCAAACTACATAAATAGATCTATTTTTTTATTCAGTGTTTGACGTAATCTCAACTGAAACATGAAGAGAGGGTGGGGCTTAGAGTAGCTCCTCCCCTTTAAAAAAAAAAAAACAGCCAATAGTGTTTAGTTTTCTCACAGCTCTGCCAGTGAGAGTAATTGAGCTCAAGCGCATCAAATGAACAGCCAATGAGAAGAAGAGGGCGGGGCATGTCAGACACTAGAGAGCGTTTGATTGGTCAGAAGATTTGATGAGAAACTGAAGTATAAGGTGACGTAAAAAAAAAAACGTTGATCCATTTAGGCTGAAGTGACAAACTGCAAGCTTTACATGTTTATATCAGCTTTATAACTACTAAACGCAAAATGTTGTGACACTAGCTTATAGATATCCTTAAAACTAACATACTTATACTAACATCAAACATTTTTTATTTTATTGTGTAGTGTGTGTAGTAACGCTGTGTTTGTGTGTGTGTGTGTGGTCTGCAGCTCAGCCCGTTTGTGTACAGTGAGTTTGCGCGCGAGAGGAATCTGCATGTGTCTCTGCTGGACCGGCTGTATGAGCATTACCCATCCGAATACCCCTGCAGGATCCTGCTCTGCGAAAACTACCGCTCGCATGAGGCAATCATCAAGTAGGTGTGAACTCTTTCACAGCACTCGTCCTCAGGAGACACACACACATTACAATATATTACATTACATGACTCTCTATCAGTCTCACACAGTGCTCTAAATTCAACTTAAGGGCTGGTTTACAATGTTTTTGTTTTGTTTCTAGTCCAAATATCTAAACGTTCTTAAATCAAGAAACATTTCCTTAGACAAGTGAAATATATTGTCTTGTTTTCAAACATAATGAGTCAAAATTCAGTGAGTTTTTCCTTAAAGTAAGCTAAATAATCAATGGGGTAAGCTAAATATTCTTATTTCAAAGCGAAAACGGGATTATTTTGCTTGTTTTAAGGAAAAATACAAAAAATTTTGACTCATTATTTCTGAGAACAAGACAATATTTTTTGCTTGTATAGAAAATGCTTCTTGATTAAAAATTAGGATTCATTATGGCTCGTTTTGTGGTCCAGAGTCAAATATATAACCTAAATATAAACTAAATCTTGACATTTCCAGTCATTGAGGGCAATTTTTTGTGCAAAATATCTCTTTAATAAACCCATTGCAATGTTTAAAATCTTCTCATGTTTCGTCATTTTTGACCCTGGAGCACAAAATATGTCAAAATATCTTATTTTATCATGCGACAGCTCAAGATATTGAGCTCGAAAAATATCGAGTATTGAGTATTTTTTCTTTTTTAGTCCAAAAAATCATTGGATTATTAAGTAAAGGTCATGTTCCTAACTGTAAATATATCAAAACTCAATTTTTAATTGGGAATATGCATTGCTAAGAATGGAATCTTGTCAACTTTAAAGAGGATTTTCTCAGTATTTTGATTGATTTATTTAGTTGTTTATTTTTAATCCTCCGATTTTTCAGATTTCAGAACAAATATTGTCACATACTAACAAACCATATGTCAATAGAAAGCTTATTGATTGCTTATAATGTATAAATCTCAATTAATAAATGGAATAAATGAATAAAAATAGACCGAACAGGCTAGTTGCGGTGCAGGAAATCCTTTAAAAAATGCTTGGATTTATGTTTTTAAGGTTTTAAAATGTGCTTTTATTTTGGAGGAAGTGCTTGAAAATGTCATTGTGTTGCTTTCATAATGATTTATCTTTCTAAATGGGTAATAATGATAATAAGGAACTATTTAAATTAAATAAAATACTTTGCTTTTGCATACAGTGAACTCTGTCTCTGTTTTATTTGTGCACTTTGAATTTAAAAGAACTGATAAATAACAATTGAAAGAGTAAATGATGGCGTAATTCAATGATGTTTGGCTTTAGAATATTATACTATAATATAGAATACAATAACGATGTGATATACACTGCCTGACAAAAGTCTTGTGGTGGATCCCAGTTGTAAGAGCAACAAATAATAACTTGACTTCTAGTTGATCGTTTGGAAAAGTGGCAGAAGGTGGATTTTTCCCATGAATCATCTGTTGAGCATCCCAATCATCACAAATACTGCAGAAGACCTACTGGAACCCGCATGGACCCAAGATTTTCACAGAAATCAGTCAAGTTTGGTGAAGGAAAATCATGGTTTGGGGTTACATTCAGTATGGGGACGTGTGAGAGATCTGCAGAGCGGATGGCAACATCAACAGCCTGAGGTATCAAGACATTTGTGCTGCCCGTTACATTACAAACCACAGGAGAGGGCAAATTCTCCAGCAGGATAGCGCTCTTTCTCATACTTCAGCCTCCACATCAAAGTTCCTGAAAGCAAAGAAGGTCAAGGTGCTCCAGGATTGGCCAGCCCAGTCACCAGACATGAACATTATTGAGTATGTCTGGGGTAAGATGAAGGAGGAGGCATTGAAGATGAACCCAAAGAATCTTGATGAACTCTGAGTCCTGCAAGAACGCTTTCTTTGCCATTCCAGATGACTTTATTGATCAGTGATTTGAGTCATTGCAGAGATGTATGGATGCAGTCCTCCAAGCTCATGGGAGTCATACACAATATTCATTCTTTCTCCACTGCACCATGACTTTATATTCTGTACTGGACATTATTTCCATTAAGTGACAAGACTTTTGTCTAAGCAAAGTCAGAGCTTACTGTCCTGATTAAATCATTAAAAATCAAGGCATGATCATATTTTATTTTGGTAAAATAAGCGTGATCTAGAGGCCTTTGCCTTTCATATAAGCCACTTCTGATACCAAAAGATCCACTAGAAGTCCAGTTATTATTTGCTGTTCCTAAAACTTGGATAGGCGACAAGACTTTTGTCAGGTAGTGTATATATAATGTGTTGCTGTATTTATATGTATGTAAATATATAATTTGCGTAAATTTTAAAAGTGTAAGAGCTCTGAGACCATTATGACTTGTTTCGTGAGTCAAATATTTAATTCTGAAGATGTTGTGGTGTTATTTAGCGTCTTGTAGAGAGTTTTTAAAGCTGACCATGTGTTCTGACTGACCCGCAGCTACACGTCTGATCTCTTCTATGAGGGAAAGCTGATGGCCAGCGGAAAACAGCCGCAGCATAAGGATTTTTACCCTCTGACCTTCTTCACAGCCCGCGGAGAAGATGTGCAGGAGAAAAACAGCACAGCATACTACAACAACGCTGAGGTAAACCTTACCAGGGTGTCCGTGGGGTCCTAAAAAGTTTTCATTTCAATAAAACCAACCATTTTTAGGCCTTAAAATGTCTTAAATTCACTGAAATACTGTTCTATGCTGTTTTTTTTATCTTGTTTCTAGTCCAAATATCCAACTATACTTAAATCAAGAAGCATTTTATAGACAAGCAAAAAATATTGTCTTGTTTTAAGAAATGAGTCAAAATTAAGTGAATTTTTTTATTAAAACTAGCAAAATAATCTGCCAATGGGGTAATCTAGTGTCAAAAGAAAAATCAACATTATTTTAGCAGATTATTTTGCTTGTTTTAAGGAAAAACTCACTTAATTTTGACTTATTATTTCTAAAAACAAAACAATATTTTGTACTCGTCTAGTAAATGCTTCTTAATTTAAGAGTTTTTAGATATTTGGACTAGAAACAAGACAAAAACTCTTAAGAAATCAATTTTTTTGCAGTGTATTCAATCACCAACAATCCAAAACTCTATTAAATCTATTTACCAATATGATTTAATTCTTTCTTACAATAACTTTTGTTTAAAAGTGTATTTATGGACAATAAATGGTGAGGACACTGATCTTTACAGCATACATTTAGTTTATTAGATTTTCTGATATTTTAAGTGAAACATACTTACAATGTATTCAAACGTAACTCATTGTTTCATTGGTCTGATGCTACTCACTAACCTTGTTGCTTTTGACTGTTTTGCTCATTCTGCCTCTGGACTGCTTTGGTCATCATGGCTCTGAATTGCTTGGCCCCTTAATTGCTGCTTGCAGCTATATTTATTATTATTATTATTATTATTATTTCATTTTTTTAAAGAAAAGTTATGTTTAAAAATGAGTATCCTCACCAGTGTTTCCTCTAGGATTTTTTCCAGCTGTGGTGGCAGGCCTTTTACACAGATCTTCCAAATACCTATGGTGTTATTTCAATGACAAATGTCGTGAGCGCAGTATTACAAGTCGAGATCGCATTCATGTAATACGAGCATGCGAATCTCTTTGCTTGCGCGCTGATTTCCTCTGTTCGTGCACAAAACTTTTTCCACGCCCTCAAATATACGCTGCTCAAGTGCAGATTTTCTTGTGCGCTCTCAAATAAACACTGCTGAAGTGCGATTTAGTCCGTGTATGTGACGAGTATGTCTCCAACATTTATTAGATTTGCTAGGAATATTTCTGTATGTCTCCATTAGACCTACAGAACGGCATTGATGCGTCCTGAAGTAAAGTGAAACGGCCATAAACTCCAGCAAAATAAAGTCATCGTATGCAGAACCATAGACCTTTATCTATAAATAAAGCATAATTATGGAAACTGTGTTCATCATAACTGAAAGCTACGTCGTGTTTGCTGGCCTCATGCATCACGTAGCCCTGTCAATCAGTCAGTCAGCATGTCACCTTAAAGGATTAAACAAATAACGCACAGCACTACTACGATTACAGGAAAGTTTGCTCTGTTATAATTCACTTACCTTTTAGTACGTTGTGGTGCAATTATAACCGGCTATTTAAAAAATAACAGCGACAACTGAAGGTTTTGAATGAGAAGCTATAATGTAGCTGTGGCGGGGATGAATTTTAGTGTGGTGCCCCACCATGGAAGAATGAATGTAGCAGAAACCATGCTCGCAACGCAAACAAGTTAAGAAAATCACGCTTTTGCGTCCCCTTTAAACATTTCCATTGTGTTTCGTGCTATTTGCATGTGTTGTGAAACATTGCAGCGCATTTTCTTAATGTGTTTGCGCTGTGAGAATTTGCAACACGTTTGCTGTCAATCCGATGAAGATCTTTTCTTAGTTTGCTTATGTTTTCTGGTAATTGCATGTTTTCTTACAACCCCAAATCAGAAAAAGTTGGAAAGTAATGGAAAATAAACTTATTATTTCTTTGGACGTAAGATTATTTTACCATTCTGCACATATTACAAAGTCCTGACTGTGAAGGAAGAGGATATGGGTACTTAACTGTCCTGCCTGCAGTCCCGACCTGTCTCCAATAGAGAATGTGTGGCGCATTTTGAAGCGCAGTAGATCCCGCACTGTTACCCACCTTAAGACTTGTTTGCAGGAAGAATGGGACAAAATGACACCTGAAACACTTCATCACTTGGTGTCTTCAATCCCTAAACATCTTTTAAGTGTTGTGAAAAAGAATGGCAACATTACAAAGGGGTAAATGCTTTACTGTTCCAACTTTTTTTGGAAATGTGTTGCAAGAACCAAAATTGGAATACGTGTTTATTTAAAAAAAAAACAATGAACATCATGAGGAACACTTTAAATAACGTTTGTTGTATTGTCTGCAGTGAAATACAAGTCAAAGTCAATTTAGAAATCACTACTTTCTTTTTTTATTCAGATTCGGGGTTGTAAATTGCAGCGCGTTAAGCTCTCACGGCCACTGTACATGTGTGTGTGTTGGTCCTTCATCATTGGTGTGTGTGTTTCTGCAGGTGTTTGAGATCGTGGAGCGTGTGGAGGAGATGAGGAAGAAGTGGCCCGTGTCCTGGGGGAAGCTGGAGGATGGCAGCATCGGTGTGGTTTCGCCCTACGCCGACCAGGTCTTCCGGATCAGAGCCGAACTGCGCAAAAAGAGGATGTCGGAGGTCAGCGTGGAGAGAGTGCTCAATGTACAGGGTGAGTCAAACACCAGCACACTGCAGAAAAATATGCTCTTTTTACTTAGAGTTTTTGTCTCATTTCTAGTCCAAATATCTAGAATTTCTTAAGCAAAAAGATCTTGTTTTCAGAAATCAGACCCGTAGTCAGCCCATTGAAAGAGGTGGTTCCTTTTTTCTCAAATAGTGGACATTATTGGCCTCATTTGCTATTAAATTATGAGGTTCAAATACTGCATTTTAGTTAGGGCTGCACAATATATGGTTTCAGCATCAATATCGCAATGTGTGTGCATCTGCAATAGTCACATGGCAGGATATGCAATGTTGAGTTGGGGTTATTGTTGATTACAATCAGTGCAGAGTTTAATTATAAGGAACTAAAAGCTTATCTGTATAAAGAGATGATTCACCCAAAAATGTAACTTTACTCACCATTTTCATTTCACCCTTCACTTGTTTCAAACATTTAGGAGTTTTATTTTTTATGTTGAACACAATAAGAAGATATTTTAATCAAATCACTTATTTTCACATCATCAGCAGCACGTGTACTATGATGAGTGAAAAGCTTAGGTGCTGGCTCCAGACAGTGCAAAATACAACATACTCCAAAAAAAAACAAAGCAATATACAATTAGCAATGTTGACAGTAATGCATAAAAGACAATAAATGCGTTAAGAAAAACACGCTTTACACATGTAGGCACAGATAGACAAGTACACCGTCAAAAAAAAAACACTCATAAATGTTTGAAACAAGTGAAGACTGAGTACATTTTCATTTTTGGGTGAACTATCCCTTTAAGGCCTGTGACTGTGTGAACATTTTGACATTTCAGAGTTTAAAATCAGATATTATAATGTTTGTAACTTTATTAAAGATTATATTATATACACAATAAAGACTATGCAATGTTGATTGTTCAATATCTGTACCTGAATACTGTTAGACTCTCCAGAAAGCTATAATTCACGTTTATCTTTGCTATATTGTGTTTATCTATGCTTGTAAGGTATTTGTTATATATTATTCGAGATTCGCTTACCTTCTGTAATGTGGAGTGGACGCTGACAAGGGAGGTGCGGATCCAAGTGCAGGTTTATTGAGAATGGTCAGACAAGCAACGATCACAATCAGGAGCAAACAGATTTATGCAGGCAAATCTGGAGTCGTAGTCAAATACACAGGCGATTGGTCAGTGCAGACAACATGAACAAACAAACCAGGTGAGGGTCAAAAACACGGCAAGGAAAACGCGTCGTAATGTCCACAAAACTGTTTACAAGACTCAGTACTGATGTGTGTGTGTGTGTGTGCGCGCTGTATTTATAGTCTTTGTAATGAGTGAATGATGAGCTTCAGCTGTGTCTGTGTGTGTATAATCACTGGAACTCGGAACAGGTGCGTGTGAGCAGTGCATAACTGGAACTTGTAGTCCATGTAATGGCGGATTAGTAGTCCGTTGGTGATCATAACACCTACAAAATCACCCTGAATCAATTTAAAATGAAGAATTCTTTCCAAATAAAGCTGTATTCACATCGCAATGTACTGTATATCGCAGAAATACAAAATATCGCAATGTCAGATTTTTCCAATATCGTGCAGCCTTAATTTTAAGCACCTTGAGTGATCATAACCACACTTTTTGAAGCAACAAAAATATTTACTACAATTTTGTCAAAGTGCTTACTATACTGTTTTACCATAAAGTGTTTATTTACAAATGCCCATATTACAGTTTTATAAATAATGTTATAAGATTAGAATTTTAAATGTAAGGTTTTGAATAAAGAAATATGAAAAATACTTGTTTTTAAAATACAAAGTTATTATCATCCATCATTTTAATATAATCTTTAATTAAAAAACATAGCACATGCATGCATTTTATGCATACACACGTATCAAAAGGAGTTTTAACGTCGCACATCATTAAATTTTACTTAATTCACTTCATAAAAATGTTTATAAAATGCAAAAAATGCTTTTCTTACTTAGAAATTTTGTCTCATTTCAAGTTCAGATGTTTAAAATTTCTTTAATCATGAAGCATTTTCTAGACGAGCACAAAATATTGTCTTTTTTCAGAAATGAGTCAAAATAAAGAGTTTTTCCTTGAAACGAGCTCAATTATCTGCCAATAGGGTAAGCAGAATAATCTTGTTTCAAAGCGAAGTTTTAAGGAAAAACAATGCTTCTTAATTGAAGAATTTTTAGATATTTGAACTAGAAATTAGACAAAAACTCTAAGTAAGAAAAGCATTTTTTTGCAGTGTTAACGTCTGCCCTGAGAAAGATGGCTGTGTTTCAGACAATACCCCATGTGTGGCTCCAGACGGAGAAAAGGCACAGGTTCACCAGACTGCAGTTTAGCCTTCCCAATGTGTGTGTTTGTTGCCCTGCAGGTTTCGTTTCAAAAGCCAGATAAAAAAAAAGATAAAAAGCTTGTTGAAATCGGCTCTTTAATGGATGGAGAAACGGCTGCTCGTTTGGCACAGGGATTGATTAGAAGTGCTCGTTATTCTAGTCATCTTCACCTGGATATGCTATATAATCTGGGCACCACAACAAAGATGGCACTGTCAATCAAATTTGAAAACGTTAAGCTTATTAGTTACCATAACTTTAACTAATTAACTAGTAACTAATAGCTTTTAAGAGTTAATGTTATTATATATAAGAACAGTTAGCCTGCAGTTATATAGTATATAGGTGATGTCTGTGTGTACATGTTCAATGAAGTGTATTTTGCTTTACTAAAAAGGTCTTTAATCTAGTTTTGAACAGAGAGAGTGTGTCTGAGCCTCGGACATTATCAGGAAGGCTATTCCAGAGTTTAGGAGCCATATATGAAAACGCTCGACCTCCTTTAGTGGACTTTGCTATTCAGGATACTACCAGAAGCCCTGAACTAATTAACTAGTAACTAATTACTAATAGTTTATAACAGTTAAAGTTATTATATATAAACATGGTTAACCTACAGTTATATAGTATATAGGTGATGTCTATGTTTACATGTTCAATGAAGTGTATTTGTGTATTAAGTGTATGTGTTGTCCTCGAAATGTTGCACTGTCATGCTTTTTTTTTTGTATAGGAGATCTTCTGTTAAAGGGCCGCATTATTTCGTTCGATGTTTGACATAATTTCAACTGAAACACGAAGAGCTGGAACTTTATGGCTGTTTCTGTTTACGTGTTAGATATTATCATCCTTTGAATAATGCTGATAGAGCGTTTGTTGAGCCCAGAGCATTCATAATGAAGCTGCAGAAACTGTCGTAAAAACACATGTCTGATCCATAATCTAAAACCTATCAAAAAGAAGTCTTTTAGGTTGTCTAAATGTATTTTCTAGTCCACAATTCCTTGGTAATGTCAGGGCGGGGCATTGAGTAAAAAAACTGCCAATAGTGTTCCGTCTTTATCACCACTCTGCCAGTGAGTGGTTGAGCTCAAGCGCATCAAATGAAAAGCAAATTAAGTAATATAATCTGCCAGTGGGGTCAGCAAAGTAAGCTTATTTCAAAGCAAAAACAAGATTATTTTGCTTGAGAACTCCCTTAATTTTGACTAATTATTTCTGAAAACGAGACGATGTGTTTCGCTTGTCTTGAAAATGCTTCTTGATTTAAGAATTTTTTCATATTTGGACTGGAAACAAGACAAAAACTCTAAATAAGAAAATATATTTTTTTGCATTTTTAACATAAACATTAAAAAAGGAATAGAAATACATTTATATTTGTTGTTGTTATTATGAACTAAACTTACTAAAAAATTTACATATATTAGCTATTTATTTGCATGTCATTTGACCCAACATCAATGAACCATCAACATGCGAATGTGCTTTTAAATTATTCAGATGTTAACTTTTAAATATCATGGGAGATTTCTGATAAATATTTTATGATTTAAGGGTTTGGATGTTTAAAAAAACAGCAACAACAACCTTTTATATACACACTCACTGGCCACTTTATTAGGTACACCTTACTAGTACCGGGTTGGACCCCCTTTTGCCTTCAGAGCTGCCTTAATCCTTCATGGCATAGATTCAACAAGGAACTGGAAATATTCCTCAGAGATTTTGCTCCATATTGACATGATAGCATCACACAGTTGCTGCAGATTTGTCAGCTACACATCCCTGATGCAAATCTCTCGTTCCACCACATCCCAAATGTGCTCTATTGGATTGAGATCTGGTGACTGTGGAGGCCATTTGAGTACAGTGAACTCATTGTCATGTTCAAGAAACCAGTCTGAGATGATTCGTGCTTTATGACATGGTGCGTTATCCTGCTGGAAGTAGCCATCAGAAGATGGGTGCACTGTGGTCATAAAGGGATGACCACTCTAAAGCCTGGTTTATACTTTTGCGTCGAGTGATCGGCGTGACCCACGGCGCCTGCCTTGCGCGTAGTCGTGCATTTATACTTCTGCGCGCTGTTTGTGTTGCTCTGCAATAACACTTCTGAAAAGCTAGCTGGCAGTAGGTTTTTATGTTCCTCTGTGTCGAGTTTCTTCACTGGTGTTTTGTTTTTTCTGAACGCTACCTTAATGTACAAGTAGCTCAAACATGCTCATTTTGAGGCGGGAACCGGTGGGCGTGCAACAAGTCTAATCATAAAGTAAACAAAACAACAGTTTCCATCTGGAGCTTATTCATGGGACTCCACACTTGTAAACACTCGCTCCAACGGGCTCTCGGTCCTGCCCACACTCGTCAGCGCTACCAAGTCGGCCAATCACAGAGCTTGCGCTATGCGACGTTGCGACGTGTAGTTACATTTTTTGAGAGGTGCGCGTGGGCAACGGCCACAGCAAGGGCTATGCGACCACGCGCAGGCTGCGCCGGAGCATACGCATGCGCTTGACGCAGAAGTATAAATCAGCCTTCAAGGGATGACCATTCTAAAAATAAGTAAACTGAAGCTGGCATTCGCTAACGTTTAACCAAACAAAACAAACAGACAGACATTACAAACAAAAAGACATTACTTACATCTTTCAGACTATTTGTAGGCAATGCTACATCCTTTAAATGCAATTTTGATGAGTCCAACTTCGTATTGCCCAATCTCTTAAAGCAGTCCGGCAAAAAAAAAGTTTTTGCACGGGTATTCCCTTTATATAGGAAACTAACCCATTTTGCTGTTGCCTCTTCTGAAGCTGAGATTCTGTGTGAAATTACATCTGAACATGCGTCAGACTACATGGCAGGATCATTGTTCAAACGCAAGATAAAGGCACCATTGTTTACAAAAAGCAGTGGGAGGAGTCAATAGTTTGCATGGAGGCGTGCACGTGTAAAGAACTAGCTAGTTACACATAAACCAGTGCTTAATCCAAACAGGTCAATTATGGCAAGTAAATACACTTGGACTGACTAAAAAAATAACAGGATATTTTCTTTTGAGCTTTTCTGAGCTAGCAAAACCTAACTAAACACAAGAAATAAATGTCGATGTCACCTTTTAACCCTTGTGTACTGTTCAAACTGACTCCCCTTTGGTTATGTTGGGGGCTGTTTTTGCCCCATTGACTTCCATTATAACCACATTTTTTAATTGTTAAGCCATGACAGCATATAATCATGCATTCTTGATTGTTGCTGGTTTTCATTGTTGGGAAGAGGTAAAATGTGTCATTTGTTCTGTTGATCATCAGTTGTCAGCATTAACCCTTTAGATAGACCTGTGCATAAAAAACACACACATGCTATACTCCATATAACCATATAATTTTAAGCCAGAAACGAAGCTTTTTTTACACTGCAACATGATCAACAGTAAAAATTAAAAGTTTGACCTCTTCCCAACAGGGAAAACCAGCAACAATTAAGAATGCATGATTATATGCTGTCATGGCTTTGCAATCAAAATATGTGATTATAATGGAAGTCAATGGGGCAAAAACAGCCCCCAACATAACCAAAGGGGAGTCAATTTGCCCAGAGAGTAGTGTTGAGCCTTTGAAAAACCTTAAAGCATTTTCCCAAAATATGTGTCAAAATAAGATTTGATCATTCCATTTGCTGAAACACAGAGAGAGTTGTGGCCAAATTAAGACTCAAAATCACCCCACAGTGGATGAAAACATCCCTAACAGCACACAATGGCAAGACCATGTGTTAAACAGTTTCTCATGTGACTCTACCATGTGTGTGTGTGTGTGCAGGTAAGCAGTTCCGGGTGCTGTTCTTGAGCACGGTGCGCACGCGTCACACCTGCAAACACAAGCAGACGGCCATCAAGAGGAAGGAGCAGCTGGTGGAGGACTCGACTGAAGATCTGGACTACGGCTTTCTGTCCAACTACAAGCTGCTGAACACCGCCATCACTCGAGCACAGTCACTGGTGGCCGTGGTGGGAGACCCCATCGCCCTCTGTTCTGTGGGACGCTGCAGGTACACACACACACACTTACTGATGTGAATCATAATGCTACACCTCAGACTGAAAATGAAAGTTTCAGCTCAAAATACCCCACAGATAATGTTTCATAACTCTCTGAAATGGACCCTTTCAGGCTTTGATCCTAATTGTGGTGTTTTGGTGACTGTCGCTTTAAATTCAAATGAGATTGTGCTCTTTTTCAAAAGAGGGCGGAGCTACAAATGCCTGTGTGTCAGCATAGTAGCAGATGTAAAACAGGGCTAGCGTTATCAGTGTGAGTCAGGTCTGCATGTGTGTTTTGTGTGATGTGTGTGAATGGTTGTGTGTGTGTAATATGTTCATGTCTGTATTATGTGTGTGTATATGTAAGATGTTTGAGTGTGTTGTGTGTGTCTGTTCGTCTGTGTGTATTATGTGCGTGTGTGTGTGTTGTGCATCTGTATGTTTGTGTTTCTGTGTAATTTGTGTGTGTACATCTTTGTG
>CAIGQV010016663.1:599563-621192 GCA_903798115.1 Danio jaintianensis | reverse complement strand
TTTTCAATTTAATAAGAGCTTGAGCAGAAACATTAATGGTACAGGTCACTTCAGATGGTGAAACTGATTTAAATATGTCAAGTTTTCGATACCACGAGGAGAAAAAAATCAGCATTAAAGGTTCACGATTAAAAGATAAAGCTAAAATATCAGAATGAGGCATATTTTCAATCTTCTTTATTATTATCTCATTTTCTAACTAAAACTAAAGCGTTACCCTGATATTACCATTAATTAACATTATTTTAACGGATCACAGCTAACATGGACGTACATATATTTGCTTACTAGCTGATACAAAAATGTAAATACTTCAGCATATTATCTATATTAGTGGTAGATAGTACATTAGTTATATGATAAACCTATTTTGGCATTTATTTCACATATTATCAATGCTTAAATATAGAAATATGGAGTAGAAATATAGTATAGTATATAAATCGATGCTGACGTGTGTTCAGATGTGGTTTGACATGATGTGCTGTGATGTGGAGTCGCGCATGCTGACATTAATAAAGGCTTTGGTTGTGTGAGCAGCAGAGCGCATCCGTCTAAACGCCACCCTTAAAAGGAATAATATGCCAATCAATCCTCTGCCCTGAGGAGAGGAAGGTAAACATGCCAGAATAGATGAGTGCGGACACTTCCTCTTCCCCCCCTTTTTTTTTTTTCTCCAGCTCAGATTGGTGTCTGTTTCTCCTCAACCCCTGCACTTCATTGGCTCCATCACTCGGGTTTGTTAGTTAGTTAGAGAGAAGAACCGACTGCTTGATTTAACTAATAATGTAACTAATAAGTAGGCCCAAATGGAATCTGCGTGTGCAGAAATCTGCAGATTTTTAGCCCATCATTGAGTCTATTTATTTACTTGAGTAACTTGTGTGGGTTCATATTTATTCAGTTTATACATTAATTTCTGTAATATTATTGACTAATATGAAAATGTTCATATGATTGATATACAATACAGTTTATAAAATAATATATTCCGTCTTTTAGTAGATATCTATTATATGAGAGACTTGCTTCCTCATAAATACGCAGATTTTTTACAAAATACTGCGCAGAAATAGCTGAAAAATGTCCGCAGATTCTATCTAGTTAGTAATAAAGTTATGGTAGCTGATAACCTTAACCTTTCAGAATTTCATTGTGATTCAATAATGTGCACCTTCTGTTAAGCTGCTTTGACATAATAATTATTGTGAAAAGCGCTATACAAATAACAAAACTTGAATTAAATTGATTTGCTACCTATGAAGTGTCCTATTGGTGAATATCCAACACGATCTCACGGCAATTGGTAACGTTTTGATTTAGTGGCTAATTCATATGAATTCGTACGATCTCATTCATACAATTTAGTACGATTTGCTTATCCCCCAATGACGGTTGGGTTTAAGGGTGGGGTTGGGTGCCACGCCTCCTTTTTTATATCATACATTTTCTGAACTCGTACGAATTAGCCACTAAACTAACAAAACGTAAAATAGTTACGTTTCCTCATGAGATCAGGCTGGAATATCATAAAATATGTCCACGTATTTCAGACCAAACTTGCTAGGAGAAATGTGAAGCCTGTTTTTATGAAAGTTAACAATTTGTATTTGAGTAAATGGATTTGGGTCAGAAATGATGCATTTCGTTTTGGCGTCTGAATCAAATTACATTTACAAAAGCGAGTAAATGCACGTGCGTTGGATTTAATGTTATAAAAAATGTCCAAATATGGGCAAAATAATGTTGCATTGTTTATTAAATGTAAAATAATACCTGCATAGTCTTCTTTTATAAACGATTATAATCGTCAAAATAATCGTTAATCATTAATTTTTCGAAAGTTACAAACGGTTCTTATGCCTGAATGCTTTTAAAACCCTCACACAGTCACAGGCCTCAAAAAAACCCTTGCAAAATGATCAATTATAATCTAATAATTGGACTTAAAATAAAGGACTTTTATAAAGACCCTTTCAAGTTTTCCTGTCAGCTGCTAGATGAGAAGTGAAGCGGAAGGCTAGCCATCACAAAAGAGGAGCTGGAAAACCATGTCAAGAGTCAGTATACAGATGCAGCAAAGGATACACCATTGGGATCACCAGGTTATGTGCCACGCCCGGATCCCCCAAGGTCTCCATTCGATTCATCTCCACCTAGGCTGTGTGAGATTAGAGAGGTCCTCAAAAAGGCTAGATCAGCGTTAGCACCAGGTCCAAACGGGTTTCCTTACAAGGTATATAAGAAGTGCACAAGAGTGACGATCTTGTGGAAGCTTATGCAGGTTGTGTGGAGGAACAACTCCATTCCAGTCGAGTGGCAAGAGGCAGTGGGAATCTTTATTCCTAAGGAGCAGAATTCAACAGCTATTAGCCAGTTTAGGAGTATTGCATTGCTGAACGTGGAGGGGAAACTTTTCTTTGCAGTGTTGGCAAGGAGGATGGCCAGCTTCCTCACCAGTAACCAGTACATTGATACAAGTTGTCAAAAAGCTGGGCTTCCAGGCTTCCCAGGTTGCATAGAACACACATCTGTGATCTGGGAGCAAATACAGCATGCCAAGAGGGAGAAGAGTGACCTCCATGTGGTGTGGCTTGATTTGGCAAACGCTTATGGTTCTGTACCACATAAGCTGATTGAGTTTGCATTGGAATTCTTCTATGTGCCAGCTTGCACAATTAACATAATAGGCAAGTACTTCAGCAACTTGCGCATGTGTTTTCTGGTTGATGGCCAAATTACTGGATGGCAGATGTTAGAGGTCGGTATTGCCATGGGCTGCTCAATTTCTCCTATCCTGTTCGTGACAGCTTTTGAAGTAATCCTCATCGGAGCAAGACAGATGGCCAGAGGGCTGATTTCACCATCAGGGGGAAGACTCCCTGTGCTGAGAGGGTACATGGACGATGTAACAACAATACTACAAACAGCACCATGTACAGCTAGGCTCCTTAAGCGCTTGGATGAACTGATTCAGTGGGTCAGGATGAAGATCAAGGCAGCAAAGTCGAGGAGCCTGTCGATCAGGAAAGGGGTGAGGGATGACAGGACAGTGTTTACAGCAGGAGGAGAGATGATCCCTTTGCTGAAAGAGCAACCTGTGAGGAGTCTTGGACGAGAGTATACATCAGAGCTCTCTGATAGTCAGATGGGGAAGGCGGTGCAGAAGCAGTTAAGAGAGGGGCTGGAGAAAATTGATAGCAGTCAGCTTCCAGGGAAATTGAAAGTATGGCGCTATCAATTTACACTTTTTCAGCAGGTGATGTGGCTACTGAAAGTATCCGAAATACCATCATCCCAGGTTAGAAAAATGGACACTCTCTCCAACACTTATATTAGGAAGTGGCTGGGCCTCCCACGTTGTTTCTCGGATACGGGCCTATATGGCAATAATGTACTGCAGCTTCCTCTGAAGTCCATCAGCCATGGATACAAGCCATATATATATATATATTACAGCATATATTTTTTGTATTAAAACAAAACAGCCCTCATTTGTATTTTTTGTGCAACCAAACAACTTCCGAATCAGAGTCCATTGATGTGATCCGCTGGAAATGTGCGGCTTTTCCAAACCGTTCAATGTGTACATGAGTGAATAGAGAATGACAGCAGGTCAGCACGTTTGAGGGAAACGCAGATCACGGCCAGCCATTTCAATAGCATTTGATGAGATGTTTTCTGAAATTACAGCACTAAAAAAATGGCGACGCACCTGTCAAAGAGATGAACCAAAGCAAACGGAGAGATCTATAATCATCACACCAATCAAGATGTGTCACATGATAGTTATTTGCCGAATAGAATGAGTTTTTGAGATCTCCTCGTGTTTGTTTGGCTAGATTTCCATTGAAGCTTTTTTAATTACGCTCTAAATTGCTGTAGCTTTTAAAAAGGACAGGCACCATCGCAAAGCTGTGCTAATCATCAAAACAAATAACCACAAACCCTCTCAATCAGTTCAATGCTGCGATTATTAACCCTTGTGTGCTGTTGGGGCCATTTCATGCACTCCGGGGTGATTTTGAGTCTTAATTTGGCCACAACTTTCTCTGTGTTTCAGCAAATGGAATGATTTTTGATGACAAATCTTATTTTGACACACATTTTGGGAAAATGCATTGAAAGTTTTCAAAAACTCAACAATACACTTGCAAATGGACTGCCCTTTCATTATGTTTGGGGCTGTTTTTGCCCAATTGACTTCCATTATAATCACATTTTTTGTTTGCAAATCTTTCTTGATTGTTAGCGGTTTTTCACTGTTGGGAAGAGATATAATTAGAAATTTGTACTGTTGATTGTCAGAAACCTTTTTGCACAGGCCTATCTAAAGGATTAATGGTGTCAACTGATGATCAACAGTAAAATTAAACACCCAACAGGGAAAATCAGCAACAATCAAGAATGCATGAGATTATATGCTATCATGGCTTTGCGGTCAGAAAATGTGATTATAATGGAAGTCAATGGGGCCAAAACAGCCCCCAACATAACGAAAGGGGAGTCAATTTGAACAGTACACAAGAGTTAAAAACAAAGGAAGGGCGATATGGACTTAAACCATCTGACTGTATTTTCTGGTATTTATTTGATAATGATATTAATAACAATACTTTATGTATCCACTGAGGGACATCTTATAAAAAAAAAATATATATATATATATAATCTCATAGTAAAGCTAACTGTCGCAATGTCCCTTTTTCCCAGTATTGTGCAGCTCTAGTGCTGTTATTCAAGCTCCAAAAAACAAGTTTTTATTCCACCGCTGATTATCTTTCACTGTGTTTTTCTTGGAAATCATCATCATCCAAACGCCTCCTCAAAACACCCTCTGCCCTCATTTTAGTCAAACTCAACCCACATGGAGCCAACGAGATCTGCCTGACCATGTGGAAGTACAGCAGCGTAAGCACTCTGACAAATCACGCTTTCCTCATGGAGATGCTTGTGTACAGTGGGAAAGTGGAAACACAGCCCTCATGAACCTGGAACGAAAAAAAATCTATATAATTATATCCAACTGTTTTTTTGATGATACATAAAATGCATATCTGTTATTATTATTGTAATTATTAATATTATTAATTGCATTAAATATATTTTAGATCTGCTGTGAGGTTGGAAATACAATTTACTAATGTATTTTGATTAAAATTATATTTTGGATTTCTAAAATAAATATTTTTTGAACAACACGCATACAACATACATTCAACATATGTTTAAAGGGCACCTATTTTACCCCTTTTTCAAGATTTAAGATGCGTCTTTTGTGTCTCCAGAATGTGTCTGTAAAGTTTCAGCTCAAAACACCCATCAGATTATTTATTAGACCTTTCAGAATGTTGAAATTTTCTGCTCTGAACACATTGTAGCTGTTTTTGTTGCCTGTGCCTTTAATGTTGGTTCTCCCCGCCCACCGTTCCCACGTGCCTGTCAGTGTGCCTCAGTCTCTGCCTCAGCTGCGTCAGATAAACAGCACAGTGACAGACATGAAGGAAGCAGATCTCACGTAACGTTTGTGAGAAATACTACAGTAAGAACTTTACCAATGAGTATTTGATGTATGTGTTGTGGAGTTAATTCAAGCCGCTTTTGGAGAAACCGCTCTTCTACATCACGTTGCGGTCGTCCTCATAATGGGAGGGATTTGGATCCTATTTTAACGTCAGGAAATAAAAAATAAAAAAGACACTTATTGGGTTTATATCACTCCGATATACACACTGTTAACACACTATACCTTTTATCACAGCTCTTCCAGTGAGGGGTTGAGCTCAAGTGCATTAAATGAACAGCCAATGAGAAGAAGGGGGGCGGGGCATGTCAGACACTAGAGAGCATTTGATTGGTCAGAAGATTTGATGAGAAACTGAAGTATCAATACAATCGTTGATAGATTTATGTGGAAGTGACAAACTGCAAGCTTCACGTTTATATCAGTTTTATATTTTCTAAACGTAAATTTTAGAGCACACTAGATTATAGATATCCTTGAAACTAACATCTAAAATGTTTTATTTTAATTTCACCAGACCTTTAAGTTAACTTGATCGATTTGTGTTGAGAAAGCATGAAGGAATTGTGTGGAACACAACATTTTATTTATTTATTTTTTACAGTAAGACCCCCTTCCCCCTCCATCATTTCCATCTGTTCTCCTTAACCCCCCAGCAATGTTTCACTCAGAGCCTCCTCTTCCTCTTATTTACAGGCTAAAGGACAGCTGGCCAATCACACGGAGCCATTCCCCCCTGAAGGTTTCGGTAAGTGACCTCCTGCTCTTCAGGCCTTCAGCATTTTCACACCTTTTCACAGCATTTTCCTAATTGGTGCGAGTGTTGTGTGTTCTCCAGCCCTCCGTCTGCTTTAATCACATCAATACTGACAGTTTGTGTGCAAATATTGATTATTATTTGGTGACAGTAGTATTTTCAGCATTACTGATCAATTACCCTCAAAAATAGAACACACACTTTTAGAATGCATTCTATTGTTCTAAACATCAAACGCGTTCTAAAGCAGGAGTAATTAGAATGGAATGTCGGTGAATATTCAAACGTTCCAAATAACGGTCCTAAAAATTGGTTTAAAAAAATAATATATATAATCTTCTGTGTAGTATACACTCACCAGCCACTTTATTTGGTACAACTGCTCATTAACGCAAATTTCTAATCAGCCAATATATGAGCAGCAGTGCGATGTGGCTGTATATCGGCACTGGTGGGAGGTGTGCGTTGCCTTAGTGTCCCACCAGTGCTGATATACAGCCACATCACACTGCTACGAGTGTGATATTGCGTTTATACAACAGCTCGACGGCATAATCGTGTGTATAAAAAGAAAATCAAACACAGAGTCTCAAAACCCTTTTGTACGAGGAACTACTTTCTTCCGCCATTCATTCACATCTGCAGCTGACCTCAGAACAGCAGAAACCATTGCTCATTCACCAACGTCACTTTAGAGCTAGTGTTCGAGTGATTCTCTAGCGTAATGTCTAAAGTGATGACAAAACAGCTGATTTTGCTCACATTTTAAGATTATAAGGCTGAACGTGACATGAAATGCCATCCATCTACAGAGATTTCCCAGTATTTCTCTGTTGCAGTCGGGAGATCACAATATTACTATGGTATAAATACAGCACTACAACAAAAGAGAGAGATCGACTTAGAAAGTCATTGACCTGTCTAATAATGATTTGATCAGCTGTAGTTTGAAATTATGCAGTTTTCTCTTAGGGTTTATTATGCGTCTCTGTTGCCATCTTGTGGATGAACATCGACAACCGTCTTTGCTCAAAGACAGGCTAATGGCCGCCGACGTGCTGTCTCTCAGAAATGATAAATATTTAAAATAGGCACTATCCTTATAAATAAACTGCATAGTTGCAATCTAAACAACTACATTCTCACCCAAAAAAGCCTTAAAAGTACATTATGTTGTCCAACAGCAGCAATATTTGTCAAACTGTAGAGTGTCCTCTGCTTGTTGCTGTATGTGGGCGGAGTAATACACAAGGTTGAAGGGTGAAGAGGCTGGACGAGTGCTGTTACTGGCAGAATATCACACGGCTATCAGCCAATCAGATTCAAGAACCAGACAGAACTGTTGTGTGTGTGTATATATATACAGGGGCGTAGCGGACATTTTAAAAGTGGGGGGGACAGCTGAATGAGATCCAAAAGTTTACGTTCATATAATTATTAATCACCTGTTTCTAAATGGTCTGGCTCTAAAAGTGAGGGGGACGTATCCCCCCCGGTTGTTACGCCCCTGTATATGTATGTGTATATATATATATATAAGCACCTCGGTCAGGTTTAGCCATTTTAGATGTGCTCTGAGCAGCAGTTACCTGGAGAATGTGACAGGAGGTCAGCAGCTGTATTAACCCCTCATGAAGGAAGTATTTCCACAGCCTTTGACCTCAGATTGGAGACTTTGAGGGTTTTATTGGTGTAATGTGACTGTGCTGTCAGTGTGAATCCAGCCCATTAGATTGTAAAGTGCCGTCCAGAGAGAGAGAGAGAAAGAGAGAGAGAAACACAGAGAGAGTGGGGATGAGATCAGTGAAGTGGATCCATCTTCCTTCCAGACTCACTTTTGGCCCAATCAAAACACAATCCCGCTGATAATGTGTGGCAATAGTGGCAATTCTCTCTCAATTACTCCCTTGGATTGGTGTATATGTCTGAGCAAATGGCTTGAGGTGTGTGTGTGCGTGTACGTGCGTATGTTTGCATGCGTGTGCGTATACGTGCGTGAGCGTATGCGTGCGCGCGTGTACGTATGCGTGCGTGCGTAAGCGGGTGCGTGCGTATGGGTGCGTGCGTAAGCGGGTGTGTGCGTATGGGTGCGTAAGCGGGTGCGTGCGTATGACATAGACTGTAAAAGATATGGACGCAGTATCCGTGATGTAACCCATAGATTTCTGAAGAACACAAAAGAAGCTACAAATAGGCGTGGCCAACCAGCGCCATTTTGTTTGCGCGTCATCGCACTGACCGGGCGATACCAAACAAGGGCAAAGAGGCGGAGCGTGAGCGGAGCTACAGATGCCTCCTAGCATTTTGCTTAGACAGGCTTTTCTTTAGGAGAAACGCTTAATACTTCATTACCTGCTGTTCACTTGTGTTCTGACCACATGTGCTTGGTTGTAGACTATATCAATAAAGTGTTTAGTCTTTTAAAAACACTGTTGTAATACTTTGAGCCACTAAACATTGTTCTTATGATGTTTCTCTACAGGAGGAAAATATAATTACTTCCAAATACTTCACATATAGTCTGTGTTAGTAAATGCAAGGCTATTGATGAAATCCAGGCATAACACTGTATGACAATGTTTCAGATGACTTTACAGGTCTAAAGATAATTATAAATGATAAATTACCTTAAATAAAACAAATATAGTTTTAATAATGATTCCAGTATATACCTTGAATATTAGTATATATCCCAATATTGGTATATCCATTATTTACTGCCGTTTACTCACCCTCAAGTGGTTCCAAACCTTTATGAGTTTCGTTTTTCTGCTGAACACAAAAGCAGATTTTTTGTTAAATCAAATTGAGTTTTAATTTTCAGTCTGATTTAAATCTAAAATATACTTTAAGATATCATATTTTAATTAAATTAATTTAACCACATATCCTGGAATGTTTAACAGCGAGGTCAGTAGCTGCTCTTTAATGTATTTTTAACCACACAAGCATCTACACTACAAAAACAATCCATATCAGATGTGTTTTAGGCTAGGGTAGTTGGGTAAATAAATGCTCGTGTTCTTCATTCCCACCCTTCTGAATTATATTGCATTGATAAAGAATTATCACAAGCTAAGATTCTTTATTTATGCTTTCTTACATGCAGTAGTAAGTTAAAATGTCGCCAATGTTTCTAGTTGAAACCTAAAGTGGCGGTTAAAATGTATGGATAGAGTCTTTAAAAAAGTCTTAATAGGTAGTGAAATTCACACTCTTGATTCCTGTATATACCCTGAATTTACTCTGTTTACTCTCCTTCAAGTGGTTCCAAACCTTTGACTTTCATTTTTCTGTTGAACACAAAAGCAGATTTTTCAGATTGATTTAAATATAATTTAAGACATCAAATGTTAATGGCATAATTTTAACCACATGTCCTGGAACATTTAAAAGCAAGGTCAGTAGCTGCTCTTTAATGTATTTAACCACAAAATCCGATGTGTTTTAGGCTGGAAGTGGGTGAGCTCACAATATTTCAGACCTCATTTGTTGACAAAAACACATCTTAATGCCTGCTGTAATCTGTGCTAGACATGTTCTTGATGGAAAGGAGATTATCATGATTCATTTGAACTTTATTTGCAAACTCGTCCTGGAAGAGCACACAGTTGTGAGCTAGAAGCTAGCTGCGATTGGACAGATGGGGAATCAAGATTTTAATTAAATCAGTAAACAAGCGAAATTTGGTGACGTTTTTTTTATTAGCACAATTGATCAGTCACACATGTGAAGCTATTCTTTTTTGCTAAGACATTGGTTTTGAGAGCAGATAAATAAAACAAGAGGACGATTATAACGAAAATTCACTTTATTTTGCTTGTTAATTAGTGGTAAACAACAGGATAGAAGCTTATTCGGGTTTGAGATTGGTTTGGCACCTCATTGGCAGATTATTTTGCTTGTTTTAAGGAAAAACTCACTTAATTTTGACTCATTATTTCTGAAAACAAGACAATATTTTGTGCTTGTCTAGAAAATGCTTCTTGACTTAAGAATTTGTAGATATTTGGACTAGAAATAAGACTAAAACTCTGGTGGTTAACTAGATATCACCTTCGATTTATCTCCCAACTCTACACTTTGCTTAATTAAACTGCCACAATTCACAATGTTGAAAATGAGGTTTAGTTTGCTTCAGGAGAGTTTTAAAGGGTTCCTATTATGAAAAAAATCACTTAATCACACAGTTGAGTGTCAGCAGTGTGTGAATATAACCAGCTTCTAATAATAAACATTAATGTGATTGTTTATAATCAGACTTGATAAAAACAGTCTGCAGAAACACTTTGATTGACATTCTCCCGATGTATGATGTCATCAGAGGGGGAAAGCCCCGCCCACTAGTGCCCACTAGACCATCTCTCCCTCATTAGCATAGGACTTGTTTTTGAATCGGACACTATACTGACACACAGGCATTTGTAGCTCCGCCCTCTTCTGCAAAGTGCACAATCTCATTTACATTTAAAGCGAAAGTCACAACAAATGTCACAATTAGGATCAAAGCCTAAAAGGGTCAGTTTCAGAGAGTTACAAAACATTATCTGTGTGCTGTTTTGAGCTGAAATTTCACACACATACACACACACACACACACACACACACACACACACACACACACACACACACACACTCATCAGAGACTTATTTTATATCTTCTAAAAAGGGGAATAACAGGTCTACATTATGGTACAATAGCACTTTATTGCTTTGTGCTCAGTTTTGGTTGATGTTTGTTTCTTCAGTTCAGCCCAATGCTGCAGTGTTGATGGGAAACCCAATCCAGGCCTTTACTCCACCGGGAGCAGGAGCTCCAGCCTCTGGAAAATCACCGAGTCCTGTTCAGAGACTCGACCCTGGGGCCAGCATCCTCTATGTGCCTGCAGTATATGGGGGAAATATGGTGATGCCCATGCCTCTTCCGGTACCACACTTTTTTTTTTTTTTTACTTTTATGTAATGTGTGTACTGTGTATATTTCTTATGCATTTTTAATATTTTTATTTATTTATTTAATTGTATTTATTATTTATTTATATTTTATTTAAAAATATATATTTTTTACTTCTATGTAATATATGTGCATATTGTGTATATTTATTATGCATATATAAATACACACATGCATGTATAGATTTATTTATTCAATTTTATTTATTATGTATTTTTATATTTATTTAGTCTATATATTCGTTTATTTAATTGTGTTTATTATTTATTTAGATTTTTATTAAAACATTTTATATGTATTTATTTATTTTGTATTTTTACTTTTGTGTATTGTGTGTGCAATGTGTATATTTATTATGCATATATAAATACACAAGTGCATTTTTTATTATTTAGTTATTTTATTTATTTATTTTTATATGTATTTATGTAGTTATATAGTTATTTTTATTATTTGTTTATTTTTATTAGTTATTTAATTGTATGTCTTTTTTATTTATCTTTTTATTTAATATTTTTTATATTTATTTATTTAGTTTTATTTATTTATTTTAATAATTTTTATTATGTATTTATATTTTTAAATTATTTTTTATATTTATTTAGTTTTATTTATTTTGTATAAACTCTTACTGAAATATGAAGCTGTTATTATTATGTAATATGTTTTCATCCATGTTGATCTTGCCGTGAAATAGCGAGTAATGGAAAAATACTGAAAAGAAAAATACTAAAAAGAAATAGTGTCAATAAACAAACAAACAAACGTTTCACCAGTATGACCCCAACTCTCCTCTTTCCAGTTGCCCTGGGCCGGTTATCAGAGCCGTTTTGCGATGGATCCTCGATTTATGAGCCACCAGGCGGCCATGTACAACCTGAACCTGCGTCCTGCAGCCAGTCGCACCTCACCCGTGCTGTACGGATTCAGTCACGCGTCTCCTTTAGGCCTCAACCAGCAGCAAAATACAGAGAAAGAGCTCCTTCAAGAGCCCAGCGGGAACGGTAACACTTTTTATTGATGCAGTATTGTAGCTCAGTTCATGCATGTTAGGCCCTGTTTGGTTTGTGATAAGTGGAGGATGAGGAAATGATGACAGAATTGACATTGTTGAGTGAACTATCTCTTAAAGAATAAAATAAATAGCACTTATATTTGGTATACTTGGAAAATATCTGAAGACATGCACTGTTAATGAGAATCCAACCCATGATATTACTTTTAAACGTTCAGTTTTGAGCTGTTATATGCAGCCATTGGTGATTCTCTGCATTTCATTTGATGTGTTTTGCTGATATATTGTCATTCTTTAGGGAAAATGGACATTAATGGGAAAGCTGAGCATTGTCGACTGCTAACGCCTGAGAGAAAAGCCCCTGAGCTGAAGGAAAAACAGGTAAAATCCATTTATACTTTCACTTTAAATATCTACAAAGAAGCTTTTTTATAGACTAGCAATAAAAAGTTTTGTTTTCAGGAATAATGAGTAAAAATGAAGTGGGTTTTTAATTAAAACAAGCTAAATAATCTGCCAATGGGTTAAGAAAAAATCAGCTCATCTCAAAGCTAACACAAGTTTATTCCGCTTACCCCATTGGCAGATTATTTAATTTGCTTTAAGGAAAAACTCACTTATTTTTGACGTATCATCTACAAAATGTAAAATTATTTAGATATTTGGACTAGAAACGAAACAAATCTTTTTTTTTTTTTTTTTGCAGTGCAGCCGTTTCATTAATTGCATGCTCAAAAACACTATGGGCACTATCATACACCCGGCGCAATAAGGCACAAGACGTGTTTGGCGCTATTTGTTGCTATTTTCAGACCGGCGCAACAGTAATTTTCACGTTTTGCACCACGTTGTTTAAATAGCAAATCCATTTGTGCCACTTTGTGGACTCATGGGTGTGCTGGTCTGAAATGGAGGTATGTTAAGGCGCATTGTTGGAGCGTTGCTGTTTTGAGGAACTTAAAAAGACCGCACCACTGACCAACTAAAAGCTGCTCTAAAGTCCAGCACAGATCGCGTTAGTTATGTGCCTATGCAGGTCCAAACGCTTACACATTGCTGAATACACACAGGATGAACAGCAATACACAAATATCTTTACAGATGAAAACAATTAAAGGATTAAAATATTACAAATATGATTATTTTCTACATCAATATAAAAACCACTGCCTCCATGCCTTCTTCACCTCGGGGCGCTTTATCAGTTTATTCATGACAATCTGCATCTGTATAATGTTATTATTATTAGCAGTATTATTTATTATATGCACATTTATATTTGTTTTAATAAACACAAGTTTAGATTTGTCCACCTGTGGGGTTTTGGAGACGTCTGCATCCCCATATGGGGCAGAAGAACAGGACGTAGGGTTGCATGATACTGGAATTCGGTACCAATCGATACTGAAGTTTTAAAAACGTCCATTTCCTGCTAACATTTGAGCGCTGTTGAGCACGTTTTTAAACAGCACTGATGACATCAGTTCACCGAACTCACCGCTGTTTACTGAGTGTAACCACATATACAGGGACACTGGAGCGTTTTAAAGCCACGATTCATCAGTGGATCGCTCGTATGTCAGACAAACCAGCTGATCGACGTGACTTTGAAATGCTTCAGTGTCCCTGTATCTGTGGTTACACTCAGTAAACAGCGGTGAGTTCGGTGAACCGATGACCTTCACGACCAATCACAGTCATTTCTGAGCACGTGAACACAACGGCAAATCAGCGCTGTTTAAGAACGTGCTCAACAGCGCTCAAATGTTAGCGGGAAATGGACGTTTTTAAAACTTCAGTATTGATAGGTACTGAATCCAGCATCGTGACAACACTAACAGGACGTGTGTTTGGATATAACTCAGTTTTTTGACCACACTTCGTTATTATTGTTCATTTATTCCTTTGCTGTAGATTAGAACTGAATTTAGAAATGGTTTTGAAACAAATCTTTGCGCTTAACAAAGGAAATTAAATATGTAGGCTAATGGATGTCTTCAGTGGAGTGAGTTTCCACCGTTTCCTTACTCCAGCAAAGTAAAGGAGTAAAGTAAAGAGGCTGAATGGAGGAGGCTCGTTCTTCGTCCTTGCGCTGCAGATGCTCTGTTTAACTGTTTTCTCGCTAGTGAAGCGTTCAGTTTTTACACTTACAAAGTCCGCCGTATATATAGCGAATGCACCATGGCACGACACAACTGACTCTTAAAGGGAGTGTGAGATGAGACTCTGATTGGTTTAATGCACATTATGCTCAAAACACACCCAGAACTCATGAAGAGAATAAGCACAACCCTGTTAGACCATGCGCCGCGGTGCAGAGCGTATTTATCCATCCTTAAAATAGCAAAAGTGGATTCAGACATGCCCTTAATGCTTTTGCACCATGAGCTATAGACTTTGCGCCTAGATCGTTAAAATAGAGCCCTTTACCTTTACATCCACCAATCTGGTAAGGACTGTACCACCATCTCCTTATTTTCCAGGGGGATCCAGAATCAGTCCAAAACAAGAGTCCAGAGCCCCAGTCCAGCATGGGCTTCCCTGCAAACCGCCTCATACGCAAAGACCCCCAGAGAGCTCTCAACTTCCACCTGGGACCCCCGCATCCTGGATTCCCCTCTCATCACGGTAACAGCCAGTTCCCGCAGCAGTACGGCCTCTCCCGACCCCCTCTCCGCATGCAGACACCCATGCACCCTCAGGCCTCCTCCTTTCCTCCGTCGTTCTTCAGCGGGCCGCCGATGGGACCCCGCAGGCTTCAGTCTCCGGGTCTGGAGGGCGGAGAGGACCCGATGGGGGCCGGGATGTCTGAGGATCTGAAGGGTGTGGTGCGGGGTCTGCCTGCACAGATGCACCAGCAGCCGCTCCGACTCAACAGCTTCGGGGAAGAGAGCTTGGACTCGCTGTTGGGCGATACTTTAGGTTTGTGTGTGTATATAGATGCTTACCTTAAGCCTTGATCACACAAAGTCATCATAGTTGGTAAACTCAGAGCTCAGGGAATAGGAGAGTACAACAAATCATTATTTTACAATCCTATTTGCTGAAATAATGACACAAAAACTCCAGGATGGTGTCATCAAGACTATCAGAAAGAGGAAAACAATAGTGTGAGACTGATAATGGCAGCCAGAAGAGAGAATAATGTTAAATTTACTGTCCTGCCTCCATAGACACTGCGTTATAAATGCCTCACATAAGTGGTAATTTAAACAAAAAAACTAAATATTAAAAACTTTCAAAACTTTTTGTCATGTGAAAAGGGTCTATTGTTTGAGTTAAAGGGATAGTTCACCCAAAAATGAAAATTTTTCAGTAGATTTGCTCAGCCGCTGGTCATTCAAGATGTAGGTGACTTTTTTATTTGTAGATTTGGTAACACTTTACTTGAAGGCGGTGTTCATAAGGCTGTCATGAATCATTTATAATCATGACTCGAGACGTTATAAACATGAATGAGATTTTATGCATACTACTGACAACTGTTATTAAGTGAGTTATGCCATTTGAAATACAAAGGTGACTGTAGCTATGTTTCCATCTAAAATGTGAATAAAATGTATGCGCAAAACTGGAGTATCGAATAAAAGATGTGCAAATAAAGCAGCGTTTCCATCCAATGAGTCAAAGCGAACAAAATCGTCACTTCCTGATTAACTGGCGCCAAATATCAAAAGTACAAACGTAATTTGCTGCAGTAGGAGAAGCTGCGTGAATCTTTCCTTTATTAAATGACTTGCGCCTTAGAAGACAATGCTGACACACAATGAACACGTTGTGGCATTTGAAGACAAGGAGCACAGACGCTCTTGACTATTCGGGAGGTCATTAATAACATAATAACACTAATACTGAAACGGTTACGGCTTTTTAGAATGACCAAAACAACATTTCAGATGTTTTACAATGTGCTCAGCCTCGTCACGTCGATCAGCTGGTTTGTCTATAACGAACATACGAGCGATCCACTGATGAATTGCGTAAACAGCGGTGAGTTCGGTGAACTGATGACCTTCACGGCCAATCACAGTCATTTCTGTTGAACACAACGGCAAATCAGCGATGTTTAAGAACGTGCTCAACAGCGCTCAAATGTTAGCGGGAAATGGACGTTTTAAAAATTTCAGTACCGATTGGTACCGAATTCCAGTATCGTGACAACCCCAGCGCATTCTGGAATTTGTTCGGTAAAAGTGTTTGCATCGTAGTTTATGCGCATCTTTTCTTATCGAATAAAAAGTTGTTTTAATGTGCATTTTCAAAATTTATGCGCATCTTGGCGTTTCCATCAACCGTTTTTTTATGCACTTATCCAAAATGCGCATAAAAATAGGTGGATGGAAACATAGTTATTGTTTGAGATGTCTTTGACAACTTGACATTATCAAGACATTGTAACCTGTCATAAACACAAGTGGCCATTAAATAATACAAATAAAATGTATTAAAATAAAGTTTTTTAGATCCAAGTAAAAATATGTTAGTCTTAAGGGAATGTAGTGTGCTCCAGAACACTTTTTATTGACGTCAAACTCATACTTCAGTTTCCTGTCAGATCTTCTGACCAATAAAATGCTCTCTAGTGTCTGACATGCCCCGCCCCCTTCTTCTCATTGGATGTTTATTTGATGCTCTTGAGCTCAACCAGTCGCACTGGCAGAGCTGTGATTAAAAACAAAACGCTATTGGCTGTTTTTTTTAGAAAGGGGAGGAGCTACTCTATGCCTTGCCCTCTTCATGTTTCAGTTGAGATTACATCATTGAAATGCATAAAAAATGCAGATTTCAAAGCACTTCACAGGAACTTTAATGGTTGAGAACACCTCCTTCAGAGACTTAAAGGGATAGTTCACCCAAAAATGAAAGGTCTGATGGTGAACAGATCTTGTGCGTTTTCCCAGCATGTCTCACAGGGCTTTCTGTGTTGTTTTGTGTGTCAGATGGTCAGGCATCATCAGGAATGGACGCTCTTCAGCATCAGCAGCATCATCAGCAGGCTCGTGTGGGTCAGTGGGGGGAACACACACCCTTTCTGCCGGCCGGTGTCGCCCAGTTCCCGCTGCCACAGCAGTTGGCTCATCTGGGGCAGCCAGGACTGCGCATCCCTCAGCAGATCCTGAGAGCTGGATGGGGCCTGGGGCCAGCAGCAGATGAGGAGCCCAGACCCACCATGCCCAGGTCTGAACATACATACATACATACATTAATTAATAACACTTTCGTTTAAGTAACAATTCACACCATTTACTACTGGTCTATTATTAACCCTTGTGCATTGTTCAAATTGACTAACCTTTCGTCATGTTGGGGGCCGTTTACATTTTTATTCATATTACATTCATATATTTTGGCACCATCTTGTGTCTGAATAATGTGGAGGTTAGTCTATGCTCCATTCAGTCAGTTTCGTTGGTCAGCTTTGTGTTTTTGACTGTTTGTCTCCATCTAGTGTCTGAATAATGCGCAGGTTAGTGTATACTCCATCAGCTGTTTTCATTTCCATTAGCCTTACGTTTATGACTGTTTGGCGCCATCTTGTGTCTAAATACCAGGTATCCGGGTCTGCTGCGTGAGATGCTCCCGCAGGATCAGCAGTATGAGCAGCGGGACCCTGCAGAAATGCCTCCTCCTCAGTCTCGCCTCCTTCAGTACCGTCAGCAGATGCAGCCCCGGAGCCCCGGAGACCTGCCGTCCCCTTCATCCTCGGCCCCAAACCATGCTTTCCCGGCCCCGGCTCAGCCCTCGTACTCGGACACCAGCCGAGAGCCGCCCGTGGGCTTCAGTCAGGCCCCATTCCCGACCGATCACAGCGCGGGGCCGCTTCCAGTGAAATACCTGCTCCAGGAGGCCCACTGGCCCCATCCCGGACACATGCTGGGCCATGGGTTGCCCTTCGGCCTGCAGGCGATGGCGCAGCGGCAGGATCCAGGACCGCTGCAGCACCAGCAGCAGAAACAGCAGCTACAGGCCCCGCAGAGCTCCCTGCACAGCCTAGAAGAGGTGAGCGCACCAGTGGTTTACCGATGTCTACCGTGCTTTTACTTTCACTTGTGCTGTATGTGTACTTTTACTCCTTAAACCTGCAGTCACTACTTTATTTTTTTTCATCTCTATGGTAATTGGCTGAAGTAGAATAATCAGTCCTGTGATTCCCGTCCAATCAAATCGAATCATACAGAACAACCTTAAGACACGAGCGCTTTATAAACAAAGTAAACATGTATTGTACAGTGTGGAAGCATTAAAAGTGTCCTAGAAAACACAAAATTATTACCGAGAGATTTAGTTGATGATGATGAAGATGAAGGATTACAGTATGAGGGCTGAAATCACCAAATAGTCTTAAACAGTCACCAAATGCACTATAGAATGTTACGTTTTCACACACACACGTACAAATAGCATGTAAACACATCAGCCTTTCATAGTGTAATACTCACTACTCTTGAGTACTGTTAAAAGGGCTGCTTTTTACTCATGCTTTGAGTAGTATTTACAACAAATACTCTTACTCTACTTGCACTACATTTTTGGGTTTCAGTACTCTTCAGTAATCAGTGGTGGACTGGTTATCACACATAATTGTACAAGAAAAAGGCAAAAAAGCAGAATGTGTGTGTGTGTGTGTTTGTTTGCATTATTCTCACTCTCTCTTTCTCTGTGTGTGTGTCAGTATGAACCGCGGGGCCCGGGGCGGCCCCTGTACCAGCGCAGGATCTCCTCCAGCTCCCCTCAGCCGTATCCGGACAGCCTGGAGCCTCAGGACCAGCCGGTGCCCTCCTACAGATACCCCTCAGCAGACCTGTGGCTGGGCGGCCCCAGCCCTGTCCCGGGCCCCGCTCCAATACACAACATTCCATGCAATGGAGCCAGTCACATCGGCCCCCACCGCGAGATTTTAGGTATGCCACACTCACACACACACACACATCTGTAGGTTTTGAGGTGGTTGTGGAATTTCAGTAATCTAAATTCTTAATTTTAAAAGGTCTATTCCAGTCCTTGAAAGCCAGGGAATTTTTTTATACATTTTTGACCAAGTCCAAGTTGGGACAGTATGGAACAGGAGTGATTTCCAAATTTACTTTGACTTGTATTTTATTGCAGACAATATGAACACAAAATATTTCATGTTTTGTCTGGTCAACTTCATTTCATTTGTAAATATTCATCCTTTACTGTCATTCAGACCTGCAACACATTCCAGGAAAAGTTGTGACAGGGGGAGTTTAGGGCAGTAATCAGGTAAACTGGTGAAATAATGATGTGATGTGACACAGGTGATGTCAACAGGTGATTGTAATTATGATTTGGTACAAAAGCGGCATCCAAGTAAGGTCTAGTCCTTTAGGAGCAAAGGTGGGCCGAGGATCGCCAGTTTGACAACAAATACGTGAGAAAATTACTGAAATGCTTAAAAACAATGTTCCTCAAAGAAAGAGAGGAAGACATTTGGATATTTCACCTTCAACAGTGCAGAACATCATTAAAAGATTCAGGGAATCTGGAGGAATTTCAGTGTGTAAAGGACAAGGGCGCAAGCCTAAGCTGAACAACCGTGATCTCCGATCCCTCAGGCGGCACTGCATCAAGAATCCTCATTCATCAATAACTGATATCACAACATGGGCTCAGGACTACTGCGGCAAACCTTTGTCAAGTACCACAATACAGCCCTATGTTAACAGTGTCCAGAACTTCTCTGGGCTCTAAGGCATCCGGGATGGACCATCACACACTACTGTACTGTGCTCAGATGAATCAGTATTTCAGGTATTTTTTGGGAGAAATGGACGCCGTGTGCTCCAGACCAAAGAGGAAAAGGATCATCCAGACTGTTACAAGCAACAAGTCCAAAAGCCAGAGTCTGTCATGGTATGGGGTTGTGTCGGTGCCCTTGGCAAAGGTGGCTGAACAGTACATGGAGATTTTGGAGCACAATATGCTGCCGTCTTTTCCAGGGACGCCCATGAATATTTCAACAAGACAATGCAAAACTACATTCTGCACACATTACAAAGTCCTGGCTCGGAGGAAGAGGATACAGGTACTTGACTGGCCTGCCTGCAGTCCCAACCTGTCTCCAATAGAGATTGTGTGGTGCATTTTGAAGCGCAAAATGCGACAACAAAGACCCCGCACTGTTGCCCACCTTAAGACTTGTTTGCAGCAAGAATGGGACAAAATTAGACCTGAAACACTTCATCACTTGGTGTCTTCAGTCCCTAAACATCTTTTTAAGTGTTGTGAAAAGGAACGGCAACATTACAAAGCGGTAAATGCTTTACTGTTACAGCTTTTTTTTAAAAATGTGTTGCAAGAACCAAAACTGAAATACGTGTTTATTTAAAAACAAAAATCATGAGGAACACATTAAATAATGTTTGCTGTATTGTCGGCAATGAAAATACAAGTCAAAGTCAATTCAGATTCATTTCTTTCTTTTTTTTAATTTGCGTTTTCCATACTGTCCCAACTTTTCCTGATTTGGGGTTGTACAAGTATATTGCTGTTCTTTCACTCACAGAGAAATTGCAGTAAGAGCAGAGTGATATGACACGATGCATAAACGTGCCTTAAACACTTATACTAAGCAGTCTACATATGTTTGTTACCTCGATATAAGAATTATTTAGATATTTGGACTAGAAACAAGACAAGAAGAGCATTTTTTGCAGTGCACATTATAACATACTCTATTGTTGTTCAGTTTCAAAGGTGATGAGTGAAGAACAGATGAAGGCCGAGTGTCTCCAGCCTCCTTCTCTTCCTCCTCCTCCTCATCCGGCTAGTGCAGCGTCTCTCCAGCATCACGGACAGTTCCCGCCACTCCTTCCCAGCAAGCAGACGCCGCCAGACCCCGGTGGAGGAGGAAACACCAGCCCCGCGGGACACACAAAACCTCCCACCATGTCCTACGCCAGTGCCCTGCGTGCGCCGCCCAAACCCAGGCCGCTGCTGCCCGAGCAGAGCAAAAAGAACAGCGACCCCATCTCGCTCTTACAGGAGCTTAGCATAGGCAGTTCAAACAGTAGCAATGGCTATTACACCTATTTTAAATAAGTCCATATCTATATGAACTATATACACCCGTTTAAAAACAAATAGAATAACCATTTAAAAAAAACAAAACACAAAAAACAGTTGGAGAAAAAAAATAGAGTATCGATTTTTAAAAAAACAAAAAATGTTTGAAAAAAAATAGAATAAAATTTTGAAGAAAAAAAAACGGAAAAAAAATTGAATAAAATTTGAGAAAAAAACGTTGGGAAAAAAATAGAATAACGATTTGGAAAAAAAAACGTTGGATAAAAAATAGAATAACGATTTGGAAAAAAAAACGTTGGATAAAAAATAGAATAACGATTTGGAAAAAAAA